>WEDG01002460.1:0-162520 GCA_017591395.1 Schistocephalus solidus | reverse complement strand
CCTTCAGGGAGATGAAACTTAGAACCAGCCTTTTAAAATCTTTTGGGCTCTACCTTTATTTCACAATTTTTCGCCTACAACCGTGGAAACGCATTCGAAGTTATGTATGCTATGCTTTGATTCAAAAACATTTTAAATGTCTACAATTTTCTTTTGACGCAGCTGCTCAGTGCCATTCAGCGGCAGAACATCGGCAAAACACAAGTCTGAACTTTTAGCTAGATTGTGGTGCCAGCTTGGTAAATAATGACGTAGGTTTTATTAATGACTACCTGTTGGCAGTTTTTGAATATTACCCGGCGAAAACTTTCATACCAACTTTCGGTCTGCGCCTGTAGACCCTCAAATTTATTGATTTAATCCAAGTCACAGGTCAATTTTATAGGAAACAAAAATGTTACAATTTAAAAACTGGGGTACCTATTGAAAAGCACATGGGAAAAGCTGGATGACCCGCTGATGGGTCGAAAACCTCGCAGTTTTGCCATTCAGTGCCACAACATCAACAAAAAATGCATGCCTGGGCTTTGAGCTAGCATATGTGCTGACAGTATGGTGTAACGTTTAACCCCAGCATATATGCTAATAACTGCATTTGGCCGTTTAATGAAGATCACGCAGTAATACCGCAGTGGATGAAAGATTACGGCACAAATATTCGGTCTGTGCATATAAAACTTAGGATTTACTGATTTTCTCAAAGTTAGAGATTATTTTCGGAGGAAATTGAAAAGCTGCAATATTAGTCTTTACTAACTGCTGTTAAGAGGAGCAGTCTCTATGCTTTATTTAAGAAGGATATTTAACAAGTAAGTTTACAAATTGGAACACTTCATTGTTTTCATCTTATAGAGCTCGAGGATTTTCAGTGAAAACAATATCTGCCAAGTTAAGCTCTCCAAGTCATTTTATTTTCTTTTTGCTCTTAAAAATCGTAATCAAATACAATCAACAGCTGCAAACTGAAGAAGCACTATGTAATTCAACGACATGTTTGTCAACTGAAGGTCCTGTTTCAAGGACTCTTCGCGCTTTAGGATAAATTTGGCGATTTTAGGTAGGTCAGTGCATACCTCGGAATGTTGTTTACTTTAAAAATGCTACTCAGGCACAGGCAAGGCATGATTAGTTAGCTGCTTAAAGATATACAGCGAAACTAAAACCCACGGTTCAGCCTGAAATTAAGCTGAGAAGCGAAGCTTCGATCAGAGCAATGAAAATGCCTGTCAACCTTAAAAATACACAAAACACCGTAATGCGCTCTTGGCTTAGCCTCCCAAAGTTAAGCGAACATCACCAAAAGCCACTGACCAATGTAGATTCATATATATATGACTGGCTGATGACGGCTAATAAGCCAGAAATGGCCATTCCGGTGTCCCTTGTTTTTGTCGGTTCCATTTCATAATAGGCTACAGGTTGCTATGCGACCGCCTGCGAGGGCTCTAGTCTGAGCTTCAGGGCACAACGGAACATATATGTTCCAACGCTCTACCATTGAGCCACGGGCTCGTTGTTTTGTCGGTTGTGATCGGGAATATGATGATAGTGTGGGGTTTACTGATCTGCTTAAGGAACATGTATGTACCGTGGTGCCCTACAGCTCAGACTAGAGCCCTCGCAGTCGGTCGCATAGCGACCTGTAGCATATTATGAAATGGAACCGACAAAGACAAGGGAGACCGGAATGGCCATTTCTGGCTTACTAGCCGTCATCAGCCCGTCATACCCAATCCAAAGTGCGGCTGATGACTGGCTGATGATTGATGATGATTGAAGACTGTGGGTATGGATGCCCAGAACAACCTCCGTTAAATTGGAAGCATGTGGTAAGATACATTTTGCATAATATAGTTTCCGCTTATCCAGAATTTAGAAGTGCAATCGACAGATTAGCAGTCTTTGCAACATCTTACTATATACTCGGATGCTATGTTGTGCATTTGAAGTCGTTTTAGAACGGAGCATTAAAGTAAAATAATGGCGAGAAATGAGTTCTTTCATTTTCAGCAGAAAACGTATCACTTGTTTTCGGGGAAGTCGCAAAACTGATAAAACGTCCACATTTTCACTCGGACTTAACGTTGAAAAGAGGCAAAGTTCGCATATATTCGTCAGCAGCGTATCTAACTTATGCACTATTTAAACAGGCAACATATTTTAAAAAAGTTTTCAATGATTAAAGGCATACTAATTGTCGACTTTTGTTGCGGAGGTTCATTTTTCTCGGCAATTAATTTTTATGCAGCGCGAATCTACAGATATGTTGCAAACAGTCATCCCCGTTAGATAGAATATCCAAAAGGTAACTACTTCGGTAAATGCCTTTGAGAAAAATATTATTTTAAAGGTTTTGATAAGCGCATAGAACGGGATCTAAATTTATTGTCAATGGACTTAAAACAGTGAAAAGTGTGAAATATTTACCGGAATTTCAAGGAGGATCTGAAACTAATGGTAATCCAATACCAGAAATACCTATAAAGAAATTTGACGAAAGGATAGTTTTCTTCATATGCATAAAATGGTATGCTTACGCTATCACCTGAAAATTCAATTTAAATTTATTCCTAGCATTTACCACTTTTTTAAAAAGTTCGTATTTCTAAGCAAAGTTATATTACTTTTCATCTTTCCTTTAAGTTGTAAATTCGCTTAGAGTTTTTCATTATTAGTTCAAAGTTTGGTACACGCAATGGTGCCAGTTTGCGATTGGTTGTGAATCTTCCGCAAATCTTGGCATTTGGCTGAGATAGGTTCTTTGCTGCCGAGCACAACTGTAGATTAAGCAACATCTTACTAACAGCTATCTAAACAGTTGACAATTTGAGATTTTACCGATTTCCCTGCCCTCTTCCTCCCCGGTATTAGTTGTGGCGATGGGTGGACCAGAATTTATTGGACTGAATTCTGGAAGCTCGTGAAGTCTGCTCTTCTGTAGGAGCAAGCGTTCTGCGTAGCTCAAGGAATTGGTGGTGAAAACGAAGGACGGAGTCACTGTTGGTTGCTGTGGTATGGGATCAGTTCCAACGCACGTCTCCTTAGGATGATGTGCTCGGATGTTAATGCTAGTTGGGCAAGTCTCCGTTTGATTTTCATTAGATATCTACAAGGGGAATATGCTCCTCTGAGACAGAGATCTCTCATCGAATTTTATCCAGAATCAGTTAGACCGAATGGAATCCAGTGCTTCCGTTTAGCTGGTTGCGGAGTTTAAATCAGAATGAGTGCTCTAGCAATCACTGGTATTAATTAAATGGACTATAGCTTCTCCCCTTGAATTCATGGAATAAGGCGTTCAGGAAGTGAAGATTTTTTTTCTCCAATTTTTTTAAATTGGCGGCTCGCCGAACCTCGCTTTCGATTTAACCCTAGGAGTTTTTTTTACTGCTTCTTTTCAAAGTTCACCGTATATGCCAACGATTGTTGACTTTTGTTTTAAAAATGGCAAATCTTTTTGAATCGGATATGTTTACCATACTACTCATTTCTGCTGTTCGTATGGATGCTCACATAGTGCAGCAATTATCCACTTTGTATTTATTTAAACCATGGTAATAAGTTTGTAATGATGGGGACCCTCTGGGCCTTAAATTATACAATTTATTTATTATTTATTTATTCAAGAACAGTTACAACGACTTCAGATTTATAAAGGCGTAGGGAGCGTCTGGTCCGAGTATCGCCACGCCACTGCCAGCAAGAAGACTGCGCAATTGAACCGCGTGGAAACGGTAAGTACTAGTAAAATAGAATGCACCTATTCAATTCTTTCCGTTTTAGTAAAAAGCCCTAAACTTGCTATCTAACAGATATCTAGAATAGATTTAGGCAGTTAATAGGCATATAAGATCACAGTCTAGGCTTTTCTCAGCTCTTTTTGCCTACTCCATGGGCACACGAGTTTGCACTGATGCTGCACTGAACACGCAGCTACTGCTGCTGCGTTATTATTATTATTATTATTATTATTATTATTATTATTAGCAGTAGTAGTAGTAGTAGTAGTAGTAGTAGTAGTAGTTTCAGTAGTAGTAGCAGTAGTAGTAGTAGTAGTAGTAGTAGTAGTAGTAGTAGTAGTAGTAGTAGTAGTTGTAGCAGTAGTAGTAGTATTAGTATTAGTATTAGTAGTAGAAACACCACCCTGCTCATCAAGCAGCAGGATGACTGAGGATCTCCACCCCCAACCTGCACCCTCCTGTAGGCAAATTCAAAAAACCTTCGTAATCCCGTATTAGCCGAAATGTTACCACCTATAAATACTGTGAGGCGCGGTAAAATATTTATCTCCAACGATAAAATCTTGTTTGGTTTTGAAACGTCAGGACAATAAAACCATGGTTCCCGTGATCGCCTTCTCTTCTCATTTATTTTCGGGAACGCGCATCTTCGCTTCTATTAGCTATACATATATATATATATATATATATATATATATATATATATATATATATATATATATATATGGAATGGAACCGACAAAGACAGGGAGAACGGAATGGCCATTTCTGGCTTATTAGCCGTCATCAGCCAGTCATACCCAATCCCAAGTGTGGCGCACCTGGGATTCGAACCCGCGACCTTTGGTATTTGAGTCGAACGCTCTACCATTGAGCCACGGGCTCGTTGTTTTTGTCGGTTGTGATTGGGAATATGATGATAGTGTGGGGCTCACCGATCTGCTTAAGGAACATGTATGTTCCGTTGTGCCCTGGAGCTCAGACTAGAGCTCTCGCAGGCGGTCGCATAGCGACGTTTAGCATATGATGAAATGGAACCGACAAAGACAAGGGAGACCGGAATGGCCATTTCTGGCGTATGAGCCATCATCAGCCAGTCATATATATATATATATATATATATAGGCAGTTATTAGGCGTATAAGATCGCAGTCCAAGCTTTTTCTCAGCTCTTTTTGCCTGCTCCAAGGGCACATGAGTTTGCACTTAAGCTGCACCGGATACGCAGCTACTGCTGTTGATTGTGTTATTATTATTATTAGAAGTAGTAGTAGTGGAAGTAGTAGAGCTTTTCGGCTCTAGGATCGAAGATCATTAGGGATATCAGAAGTGGCCGTGGAGGTGTCGGTTGTAGTGGTGGACCTGTCAAAAATGATCGCGTGAGGAGGACGTATGACAGCAACGTGCCTTATAAGCACACCCTGAAAACTCCTTAAAGCTGCTTCGAATGCCTGAATAGGTCCATTCTCGAGGAAGCCAAAAACGTTAGACCTGATTTAGTGTTGCTCTCTACAAAGATAAATATCCCATTATTGTTTACAGGTAAATATCGCAGACATCTTACTGATTATTTAAACCGAATTAACAGACAATGTTCGGCTGAATAATACTAACAACGTTAACCAATTCCAATTTTGTTCAAAGTTTGCTTGGCGTATGTAAAAGGTCCTCTAGTCTGCTCTACTGTCAGCTATTACATATCAAATTAATGGCCGTGCAAAGCATGGATGGCATTTCTATCCAATTCCGTGGTCCGTCTGTAAATGCAGCATGCCAAACATCTCAGACATCAGTGCCAACAAAATAAAACTGTTAGCATTACATCGCAAAAATTAATTTCTCATTCTATCTACGCATAAAAGATACAACGCAAAATTTTCTGTCGATATTTGTGCCAACGTTTATTCCTTCTGACATTAATACCATCACCTTTCCGTATAATCTATAAGAAGACTGCTTTTCATTGTTGACCAGCTTCTGTGTGCCTGAGGCGTGTTCTTCTGTTTATAAATCCCGCAATTCTTCCACATACAACGCTGACTCGTGGAGCATGCTAGATATATCACCCGAAACTTTAATTTTCCCTCATCAGCACAACATTATTTGCTTTTGATGTTTTGGAGGTCTACCAGATGTATCTTTCTGATACTTGATACGGCTGCGAGCATGCATGATCTAGACGTTCCCGATAGTGTCAATAATTCTATCTCTTCATGCGTGACGCTCTTCGGCAGCAGATCCAGACAGGTCAACCCATTCGCTTTGTCAACGACGGTGGCCAAATACCGTAAGTCAAAGAACCAATTGCATGCCTTACCTAACTGTGTTGAGCCAGGTTGTGAGGTGACACCTCCTTGACACCTCCACGTGGTAACGGTGCCGGATTGAGGGTAGTAACACCGAGCTCGTGAGATGGAAGTCGGACAACATGCAGAAATCCCCTTAATCGTCCACCTTGGATAGCCTGTGATATAATTGCCATGTTATCACAGCAAGGGCATAATGTCTTACTTGAAACGAAGTCGATGTAATTCACTACAGGCATGGTTCTCAGTCAGTGGGCGTCAAATACCTTCAGTTTTCGCTCATATCCCACGCGCATAGCCCAGCATTCAAAGGTTCCACGATAACAAGACACCTGGAGAGGACGGTAAACCCGCTAAGAATCTAAAAGTATCTGGTCAAAACACTGTCACACTGGCTGCATGAAGATAAGACGAGATGCGAGGACTACCATGGCATAATTCTTATAGACTTTTCTGCGAAGATCTTCGTAATTGTCCTTCGTAGGCGATTTTCGGCTGAGTAAGACTTAAAAACGAGACCCAACCAGGCCGTATTCCATGCTGGGCGTGGATATGCGGACCAAATATTCACACTAAGGCGCATCCTTGAATGCGGCCACATTTACCAGCAACAATTGGTCTTCTGCTTTGTTGACTTTTCCGCTGCGTTCGAGTCCATGCATAATGAATCCTTATGACGGATAATGGCACAAGAAGGTGTACGACCGAAAATCACCGCCATTATCAAGGCCTATTACAGCTCAACCACTGCGCGAGTTTTGGTCCAAAACAAACTATCACAGCATATTAGTACTCGGTCTGGCGTTCAACAAAGTTTTATCCTGTCACAAATTCTGTTCAACAACGCTATCGCCTGAATTCTTGGGAAGGATCTACAAAAAGGGAATGGTTTTGAGCTTGCACCCGGACGCTGGCTGACTGAGATCGACTACGCCAAGGCTTTTGCCTTACTAGCTTCAAGCTTTGAAGATCTGCAGTCTAGGCGGCTGTGGGTGAATGAAATCACTACATCGGTCGGCTTGTCTATCATCGCGGGAAAGATCAAAGTGTCTTTAAACTGCATCCCTGCCAAGGAAAAGAGACCTCAAGAGATAAATCGCTGTCATATATAAGAGGTTGACAGTTTCAAATACCTTAGGGTGAGGTTGCTGCCAAATGGACCGAGTAAGGATGACATTGTCTCACGAATCGATGCTGCTCATCGGCTTTTCTTAAGCCTTAGAAAGTGCCTGTGGACCCGAATTGACATTTCTATCAGCATAAAGATTCACGTATACCGTGCATCTGTCCGGTCTGTCCCTCTCTATGGCTGTAAATTCTGGGCTATATGCATGGAAGGTGGGCGAAAACTGGAGGTATTTGACAATCATTGTTTGAGAACCATCCTCTGAGTAAAGTACACAGACTTCAGCTAAAATGAGACAGAACGAACTCGCTTCGAAAATATTGCAAGGATATCCCAAGCAATCAAATAACGACGACTGAGATGGTTTGGGTACGTTCTTCATCACCCACCTCACCAGCTCAGTAGTCGTAACCTAAATCCAGCCCCACAACCCAATTGCAGGCATCGAAGTGGGGATCAGCTCAAAACCGTGCTCGGAATAGTTTTTCAAAACGTGGAACTTGTTTTTTTGACCTTCAGTATTTGGCGTCCGTCGTTGGCGAAGAGAGTGGATTGAGCTGTGTAGGTCTGCTGCCGCGGATCGTCACGCGTGGAGAGGAAACTCCGCGACAACATCCAGGCCGGTTAGATCAGACATGACCGTAGGCAAAACAAGTAGATGTCGAGGTGGAAAGATTTCGTTTCGTGACATAACTGACATAGTAGGGTGACTTTGACATCTGTTAATAATTCATTTGGCCTACTTGCAAAAGACTCGGTGGCCTCGGTGAGATTCGAACCGACGCCAGCTAGGGAAGGCTTTAGTGTTGCCAAGGCTCTAGCCAACTAATCGACGAAACCCCCACCGAGAGTCTTGAGTTTAATCACACTTAAGTCCAGTTGCCCACCCAGCCTAATGCCACCTATAGAATCCACCAATAACCAAGCAGGATTTCCTAAGCAATCAAGTTAGAAGCCACCACATGACTACTGGACACGTATAATTAGTTGGGGATTTTGGAAGATTTGAATAATTCATTTGATACACATGACCCAAATATGAGGAAAATTACAGTTGTCAGTGGGAGCCTCGTAGCTCAGTTGACCAGAGATTTGGCTGAACTAAAGTCTTTCCTTTGCTGGCGTGGGTTCAAATCCGACCAAGGCCGCCGAGTTTTTAATGGGTGAGTCAAATGAATAATTGACAGAGATGGTCCGTTTTTCCACCTCGTAGAGTTGTGTCGTCAGAAATATGCCCCTTTATATTTTGAGTTTCGTGTTGCATTAAGGTCCGCGGCGGCTCTAAACAGAGGTTTACAACCGACTGAAGGCCTGACTAGTTTTGGAAATCCGATGGGGTTTTCGTCATTATTTTGATGTCTGGATAGGCGAATATGCCCATCGAAGCTATTCGGTTACAATTCCCGTTGACACTGGTCTTGTGCGTTCTTTCTCTGGTTCGTGACTACCACTTTGCCCGTATATATGGTCGGTCCAAGGCTTGCGTAGCCGGAGGATACAAACTTGATATTAAGTTGCATGGCTGCTTCCGTTACGACATCGAGTGACCAGTCGCCCGAAAAGAGGAATTCGTGGGCAATGATCGTTGATTTTTAATGGCAGAAATGAATGCTAACCTGTCGTCGGCAACAATATCGACTGTTGGCGAATTGGAGGCTCGTTTTGGGAAAGCAAGTGAAGAAATTTTTAATTTGATAGTTTAAGCAGATTCTGCTTATTTATCGGTAGTAATTTCATCACTACCAGTACTGCTAACGTTACCCAGTCAGCCAAATGAGCAGAGGTCCCAGTTAGTATGCCTTGCAATCTACACGTCTAATTACTCATCAACTTGCTCGGTTGATCGCAAGTAGACAGGCACAATCACAGCAAGATAGGGAGTTGGAGTAATTGTGAAGCCTAACATAACTGCGTGTCGGGAGATGTTTTAAAAGATTGACTTGGATTGCAATCAAATGGGAACCAAAACGTTCGTCTTGATGCAGTTCCCGCGGATTGACCAATCGAAAATATGTTATATGATAATGGTAGAGCAGGTTTCCTGGATGCATTTATAGATCGATTTTTTGTGTTTGAAACGGCTTGAGGTCTGTAACTATATGTCTACTGCTAGAGGCATTCAAAAGAAAGCAACTTATGTGGGTGCATTCGCTATGCCATGCGGAATTTAGCATGATCTCTTAGGTTAATAATTCAAAAAATCTTCTGTACTGGCTAACAATGGTGTAGGTTGAACGGTTGAAAGGTCAATTAAGAGAATTGGCCTTACTTTACCGACAATGACTGCATCAGACTACAAATAAGTTCTGGAGCATTTTTTCGTTGATGATCTATTTTAAGAGCACCTCTGATACAGTTAAAACAGCGGAAATAAAAACTGCGGCATTGGTGGAATTCTAACTCACGGTAGTGAAGAGAAAGCTTTAATACAGTCAAACCTCTGGCCAACTGAGCTACGAGGTCCCACCGGGAGCTGGGATTGTAATCACACTTGGTTAGAAAGGTTAATAGACTTTATTCACCGCAAGTTGTGAGGTCCGAAATTTTGTGGACTGCCAGCAATTTCTTTGAGTTAAGTAAAAACCGATTAATTACTTAAGTTCATTTTTCTCAATCGGTGGGATTGTATTCAGGCTGAAAAAACACTACATTATGATTGTTTCCGGGCCTAGGCTTTTTAGATATTAGTATATCTACCTGCTGTTTGCTTCCCAGGACAACTTTTAATTGTCTTGGTCGCACCTTATCTAAGCCACTTCTTACTAGAGGACACAATCTTAAGATCTTTGTAACTTCGACAATCACACCAGCTTCTTGATTAGCATTCAGTAACTTTTGGAATGTCAAAAGATCCTGTGTTTTCTCTCTTTGGGGGTTTCACCAATAACCTTAGAGACAACCTGAATTAGAAGAAAAACGATCTGCCAGGGAAAACCTGTGTTTGATTCCTGCGTTCTTTTAGTGATGGAGGGTTTAATCATAGACTTTGATATAACCTCTAGTACTGTGTTAAAATTTCTCTTCATCGATGAGCCTGTGTGTTGATTTTCAAACATCGTTTTGCTTCTTTCTAACAGCACAAAGTCTATTGATACTGTGTTCGCTCGAATAGCTTCAGAGGAGTCTAAATTTCGGTTTGTGGCATCCAGGTCAGCGGTACAAATAATAGCAGTCAATCGAATCGCATATGTTGACAGCATGGGTCAGAGCTAAATTTTTATAAATTCCTCGAACGCTGACACACAAAAAGTAATTGTCCAATGATGATTTTGAACGGTTTTCTTTTTTCGAATGGTGGGACAGACGTTCAGTTGTTTTGCTTGTGGGGGGCAGAGTAGAAGGCACTTATCGAGGGCGAAATAAAGTGATGAAGACCTTCAATAAAATTTTAATCGGTGAAGGTGAGAATAAAATATGTGAAAACAAAGATAAATACCCTATGCTAATAATGTGACTAGGATACATAGTGGAACTGGCCTACATAATAAAATGGACATTACAATCACGCGTATATTGTTATGACAACTGCAAAGGCGCACTTTTAAACGAGTGAAACGCATGAAGAGTTCAGATTGCCGAGGGTATTAGCAATCACTTATTCTCCACGTGACATTTAGGAGAGTTTCTAAAGTAGATGGAGACAAAATAGAAGAAGAAACGAGGCAATTAGCACATATGCTTCAAGAATTCAAAAATAATATTGCAAAGAAGCGAGAAGTTAAGTGAGTGAATGTTATAAAAATGCATGCATTATATAGCCGAAATGGCTTTTGGGAGTCCGCCAAACTGCATTCCACAAAAACGTTAAAGCAAAATACGCCAGTTCGGAATGTAACACCCAATATTACTAATAAAATAAACCGCTTAAATAGTTCACCAAGTTACGCGTCCTGACAGCTGAGGAAAACGGTTTGGTTCGGCCTAAAATTAGGATATGTTTAGGCAGAACAACCAAGGAGTTTAAATTCCCAAAGAACCGCAGAAGAATTTGGAGCACTTTCTTCGGCACCTGAACCAGACGCTGATGTATGTGGTCAGTGTGAGAAGATATTTGCAGTTGTCGTAAGTCATTAGTTACATCTAATGGGCGCGAAGTTATGTCAAGAGTGTGGCGAAAGGTTCTGTGCCAAATGCTTTGCTCGATTTCACATGAAGGGGGCCCTTAAGAAGCATCACTCGGTGATGATAACGGTAAGCTGTACCTTTATCCTACATTTTCTGAGGCTTCGAGCAAACGTTTGGAAAGGAACCATGATAAGAAAATGTCAATAGACAACGAAGATAATGCGAAGGAAACTAGAATACTTACTTCCGACGGAGTGCAAACGGGAGAACAATTCAAGTTTTTTGTAAGTTAATTTGTTAAAAAAAATGGTCTCATAAACAGCTGTTTAATTTTGTCCTCCTTTGCTGAAGAAGTGGAGTGACTTGTTGGAAGATTTTGAATAAGGTAAACGTACAACGCAAGAAAACAAAATTACAGAAATTTGAAAGATAAGAGTGTGATTTAGAATAAATCCATAGGTCTGCCTGATTTAATATGAGTTCCTTTGGTTCCTTCAATTCGCTGTTTTTGTAAAATGTTTGAATTTTTGGACGTGCTCACAATTTCACACCAATCTGGCATGCTTCTTCAGTCTAATGTTTGCAGTTTCTTTACAAAACGGACTAAATTTACTCAGGTCAACCTTGTATGCACACGTTGGGCAATGATGTAGGATACTTTCCATAATGGTGATGTTAGCTGTTCACTGTGCAATAAATGTGATCTCTAGTACCATAACTAATGTACCCAGGTTAGTTTTGATGAAATTCACCTCGGGAAAAATCTTAATGGACAGTGCATTTTACGATTGATAAGGTTTCATTACAGCAAAAATGAAGTAAGAGATCGATTTTTTAATAAACTCAACGATAGTGCTGGCAGTTAAAAAATTTGGACCACACACCTTGCGGTGAATAAAGTCTATTAACCTGTAGCCGCACATTGACGAATACAAAAATCTCAGCGCAAACCGATGTGAAACCAAATATGGTACGTACGGAAGTTGACGGGCTTAGTGACCATATTGTGTCTTTTTACAATTTTGCAGAACCATGAGTTGGCGAAAACTTTATGCGCAAAACGGCCGAAAATTAACCGCTCCATCGAAACCACGTACACCGAATGGATTCACTGCGAGGGTAGCATATGGTATCCGCAGAATGTAGAATCTGTTGGCCATCATTATCTCACAGAAGTAAAGTCCATTGGCCACCTTCCGAAGGCAGTATCATCCCACCTCAAAAAGCAAAGATCCTCTATTATTAAGTCGTTCCAAGTATTTATCTGAGAGATTCTATATTGATTTATTGGAAATCCTGTTAAGGCACTTTGTGCACTCTATTAGCACTGGTAGATTCCGTACATAGCAGTAGGCTAGGTGGGTAACTTTATCCAGTGTGATTACAATCCCAGCTCCCGGTGGGACCTCGTAGCTCAGTTGGCCAGAGGGTTGACTGTATTAAAGCTTTCTCTTCACTACCGTGAGTTCCAATTCCACCAATGCCGCAGTTTTTATTTCCGCTGTTTTAACTGTATCAGAGGTGCTCTAAAAATAGACCATCAACGAAAAAATGCTCAAGAGCTTATTTTTAGTCTGATGCAGTCATTGTCGGTAAAGTAAGGCCAATTCTCTTAATTGACCTTTCAACCGTTCAACCTACACCATTGTTAGCCAATACAGAAGATTTTTTGAATTATTAACCTAAGAGATCATGCTAAATTCCGCATGGCAAAGCGAATGCACCCACATAAGTTGCTTTCTTTTGAATGCCTCTAGCAGTAGACATATTGTTACAGACTTCAAGCCGTTTCAAACACAAAAAATTGATCTATAAATGCATCCAGGAAACCTGCTCTACCATTATCATATTATATACTAAGCATATACTAGACAGTGGTCATTATGTAGACCTCAAAACAGCTTTCCGAGTACTTGTTCGGGCACGAACAACTCGGACATTGCGCTACTTGGAAGCAGCGTACATACGGAGGGAGAAACCCAATCTTTGTAAGCAACTAGACCACGTGATCAATCTACAATTGCCCTGGTGATTTTCACCCAAGATGCTTCATGGTTTTAGTTGTATAAGCTTCTCCCTAACATTTCATTTCTTGAAATTATTTACGTTGTCCATTGGACCTTGCTGTAATGTATTGATTTTCTGTTAATTCAAACTGCTGTCCATTTTCATTCGTTACTTGTATTATGCAAAGACGGGTTGCAGTTGATAAGCCGTCGCGAAATTTCTTGGTACCAAAAAATCCTGCTGTTTACGCCTGCTTTAAATTACATATTTTCGATTGGTCAATCCGCGGGAACTGCATCAAGACGAACGTTTTGGTTCCCATTTGATTGCAATCCAAGTCAATCTTTTAAAACATCTCCCGACACGCAGTTATGTTAGGCTTCACAATTACTCCAACTCCCTATCTTGCTGTGATTGTGCCTGTCTACTTGCGATCAACCGAGCAAGTTGATGAGTAATTAGACGTATAGATTAGAAGGCATATTAACTGGGACCTCTGCTCATTTGGCTGACTGGGTAACGTTAGCAGTACTGGTAGTGATGAAATTACTACCGATAAATAAGCAGAATCTGCTTAAACTATCAAATTAAAAATTTCTTCACTTGCTTTCCCAAAACGAGCCTCCAATTCGCCAACAGTCGATATTGTTGCCGACGACAGGTTAGCATTCATTTCTGCCATTAAAAATCAACGATCATTGCCCACGAATTCCTCTTTTCGGGCGACTGGTCACTCGATGTCGTAACGGAAGCAGCCATGCAACTTAATATCAAGTTTGTATCCTCCGGCTACGCAAGCCTTGGACCGACCATATATACGGGCAAAGTGGTAGTCACGAACCAGAGAAAGAACGCACAAGACCAGTGTCAACGGAATTGTAACCGAATAGCTTCGATGGGCATATTTGCCTATCCAGACATCAAAATAAATGACGAAAACCCCATCGGATTTCCAAAACTAGTCAGGCCTTCAGTCGGTTGTAAACCTCTGTTTAGAGCCGCCGCGGACCTTAATGCAACACGAAACTCAAAATATAAAGGGGCATATTTCTGACGACACAACTCTACGAGGTGGAAAAAAACGGACCATCTCTGTCAATTATTCATTTGACTCACCCATTAAAAACTCGGCGGCCTTGGTCGGATTTGAACCCACGCCAGCAAAGGAAAGACTTTAGTTCAGCCAAATCTCTGGTCAACTGAGCTACGAGGCTCCCACTGACAACTGTAATTTTCCTCATATTTGGGTCATGTGTATCAAATGAATTATTCAAATCTTCCAAAATCCCCAACTAATTATACGTGTCCAGTAGTCATGTGGTGGCTTCTAACTTGATTGCTTAGGAAATCCTGCTTGGTCATTGGTGGATTCTATAGGTGGCATTAGGCTGGGTGGGCAACTGGACTTAAGTGTGATTAAACTCAAGACTCTCGGTGGGGGTTTCGTCGATTAGTTGGCTAGAGCCTTGGCAACACTAAAGC
The DNA here is from genome assembly GCA_017591395.1 of Schistocephalus solidus. Classification (NCBI taxonomy): domain Eukaryota; kingdom Metazoa; phylum Platyhelminthes; class Cestoda; order Diphyllobothriidea; family Diphyllobothriidae; genus Schistocephalus; species Schistocephalus solidus. Next base: position 147,794 of record WEDG01002460.1, on the reverse strand, counting down.
CTTCCCCTAGCTGGCGTCGGTTCGAATCTCACCGAGGCCACCGAGTCTTTTGCAAGTAGGCCAAATGAATTATTAACAGATGTCAAAGTCACCCTACTATGTCAGTTATGTCACAAAACGAAATCTTTCCACCTCGACATCTACTTGTTTTGCCTACGGTCATGTCTGATCTAACCGGCCTGGATGTTGTCGCGGAGTTTCCTCTCCACGCGTGACGATCCGCGGCAGCAGACCTACACAGCTCAATCCACTCTCTTCGCCAACGACGGACGCCAAATACTGAAGGTCAAAAAACAAGTTCCACGTTTTGAAAAACTATTCCGAGCACGGTTTTGAGCTGATCCCACTTCGATGCCTGCAATTGGGTTGTGGGGCTGGATTTAGGTTACGACTACTGAGCTGGTGAGGTGGGTGATGAAGAACGTACCCAAACCATCTCAGTCGTCGTTATTTGATTGCTTGGGATATCCTTGCAATATTTTCGCAGCGAGTTCGTTCTGTCTCATTTTAGCTGAAGTCTGTGTACTTTACTCAGAGGATGGTTCTCAAACAATGATTGTCAAATACCTCCAGTTTTCGCCCACCTTCCATGCATATAGCCCAGAATTTACAGCCATAGAGAGGGACAGACCGGACAGATGCACGGTATACGTGAATCTTTATGCTGATAGAAATGTCAATTCGGGTCCACAGGCACTTTCTAAGGCTTAAGAAAAGCCGATGAGCAGCATCGATTCGTGAGACAATGTCATCCTTACTCGGTCCATTTGGCAGCAACCTCGCCCTAAGGTATTTGAAACTGTCAACCTCTTATATATGACAGCGATTAATCTCTTGAGGTCTCTTTTCCTTGGCAGGGATGCAGTTTAAAGACACTTTGATCTTTCCCGCGATGATAGACAAGCCGACCGATGTAGTGACTTCATTCACCCACAGCCGCCTAGACTGCAGATATTCAAAGCTTGAAGCTAGTAAGGCAAAAGCCTTGGCGTAGTCGATCTCAGTCAGCCAGCGTCCGGGTGCAAGCTCAAAACCATTCCCTTTTTGTAGATCCTTCCCAAGAATTCAGGCGATAGCATTGTTGAACAGAATTTGTGACAGGATAAAACTTTTTTGAACGCCAGACCGAGTACTAATATGCTGTGATAGTTTGTTTTGGACCAAAACTCGCGCAGTGGTTGAGCTGTAATAGGCCTTGATAATGGCGGGGATTTTCGGTCGTACACCTTCTTGTGCCATTATCCGTCATAAGGATTCATTATGCATGGACTCGAACGCAGCGGAAAGTCAACAAAGCAGAAGACCAATTGTTGCTGGTAAATGTGGCCGCATTCAAGGATGCGCCTTAGTGTGAATATTTGGTCCGCATATCCACGCCCAGCATGGAATACGGCCTGGTTGGGTCTCGTTTTTAAGTCTTACTCAGCCGAAAATCGCCTAAGAAGGACAATTACGAAGATCTTCGCAGCAAAGTCTATAAGAATTATGCCATGGTAGTCCTCGCATCTCGTCTTATCCTCTTTCGTGTGAAGAGGCAATAGGATGCCTGAGCCCCAGTCATCAGAAAAAAACCTCGTCTCTCCACGCTTGTGCGATCACGTCATGCAGCCAGTGTGACAGTGTTTTGACCAGATACTTTTAGATTCTTAGCGGGTTTACCGTCCTCTCCAGGTGTCTTGTTATCGTGGAACCTTTGAATGCTGGGCTATGCGCGTGGGATATGAGCGAAAACTGAAGGTATTTGACGCCCACTGACTGAGAACCATGCCTGTAGTGAATTACATCGACTTCGTTTCAAGTAAGACATTATGCCCTTGCTGTGATAACATGGCAATTATATCACAGGCTATCCAAGGTGGACGATTAAGGGGATTTCTGCATATTGTCCGACTTCCATCTCACGAGCTCGGTGTTACTACCCTCAATCCGGCACCGTTACCACGTGGAGGTGTCAAGGAGGTGTCACCTCACAACCTGGCTCAACACAGTTAGGTAAGGCATGCAATTGGTTCTTTGACTTACGGTATTTGGCCACCGTCGTTGACAAAGCGAATGAGTTGACCTGTCTGGATCTGCTGCCGAAGAGCGTCACGCATGAAGAGATAGAATTATTGACACTATCGGGAACGCCTAGATCATGCATGCTCGCAGCCGTATCAAGTATCAGAAAGATACATCTGGTAGACCTCCATAATATCAAAAGCAAATAATGTTGTGCTGATGAGGGAAAATTAAAGTTTCGGGTGATATATCTAGCATGCTCCACGAGTCAGCGTTGTATGTGGAAGAAATGCGGGATTTATAAACAGAAGAACACGCCTCAGGCACACAGAAGCTGGTCAACAATGAAAAGCAGTCTTCTTATAGATTATACGGAAAAGTGATGGTCAGAGGGAATAAACGTTGGCACAAATATCGACAGAAAATTTTGCGTTGTATCTTTTATGTGTAGATAAGAATGAGAAATTAATTTTTGCGATGTAATGCTAACAGTCTTATTTTGTTGGCACTGATGTCTGAGATGTTTGGCATGCTGCATTTACAGACGGACCACGGAATTGGATAGAAATGTCATCCATGCTTTGCACGGCCATTAATTTGATATGTAATAGCTGACAGCAGAGCAGACTAGAGGACCTTTTAAATACTCCTAGCAAACTTTGAACAAAATTGGAATTGGTTAACGTTGTTAGCATTATTCAGCCGAACATTGTCTGAAAATTCGGTTTAAATAATCAGTAAGATGTCTGCGATTTTTACCTGTACGCAATCATGGGATATTTATCTTTGTAGAGAGCTACACTAAATCGGGTCTAACGTTTTTGGCTTCCTCGAGAATGGTACTATTCAGGCATTCGAAGCAGCCTTAAGGAGTTTTCAGTGTGTGCTTATAAGGCACGTTTCTGTCATACGTCCTCCTCACGCGATCATTTTTGACAGGATCACCACTACAACCGACACCTCCACGGCCACTTCTGATATCCCTAATGAGCTTCGATCCTAGAGCCGAAAAGCTCTACTACTACCACTACTTCTACTACTAATAATAATAACACAATCAACAGCAGTAGCTTCGTATCCGGTGCAGCTTCGATGCAAACTCATGTGCCCTTGGAGCAGGCAAAAAGAGCTGAGAAAAGCTTGGACTGCGATCTTATACGCCTAATAACTGCCTATATATATATATATATATATATATATATATATAGCTAATAGAAGCGAAGATGCGCGTTCCCGGAAATAAATGAGAAGAGAAGGCGATCACGGGAACCATGGTTTTATTGTCCTGACGTTTCAAAATCAAACAAGATTTTATCATTGGAGATAAATATTGTACCGCGCCTCACAGTATTTATAGGTGGTAACATTTCGGCTAATACGGGATTACGAAGGTTTTTTGAATTTGCCTAGAGGAGGGGCCAGGTTGGGGGTGGAGATCCTCAGTCATCCTGCTGCTTCATGAGCAGGGTGGTGTTTCTACTACTAATACTACTACTACTGCTACTACTACTACTGAAACTACTAGTAATAATAATAATAATAATAATAACGCAGCAGCAGTAGCTGCGTGTTCAGTGCAGCATCAGTGCAAACTCGTGTGCCCTTGGAGTAGGCAAAAAGAGCTGAGAAAAGCTTATACTGTGATCTTATACGCCTAATAACTGCCTGAATCTATTCTAGATATCTGTTAGACAGCAAGTTTAGGGCTTTTTTTACCAAAACGGAAAGAATTGAATAGGTGCATTCTATTTTACTGGTACTTACCGTTTCCCCGCGGTTCACTTGCGCAGTCTTCTTGCTGGCAGTGGCGTGGCGATACTCGGACCAGACGCTCCCTACGCCTTTATAAATCTGAAGTCATTGTAACTGTTCTTGAATCTTCACCTCCTGAAGGCCTTATTCCATGAATTCAAGGGGAGAAGCTATAGTCCATTTAATTAATACCAGAGTGATTGCTAGGGCGCTCATTCTAATTAAAACTCCGCAACCAGCTAAACTGAAGCACTGGATCCATTCGGTCTAACTGATTCTGGTTAAATCTCGATGAGAGATCTCTGTCTCAGAGGAGCATATTCCCCTTGTAGATATCTAATGAAAATCAAACGGAGACTTGCCCAACTAGCATTAACATCCGAGAACATCATCCTAAGGAGACGTGCGTTGGAACTGATCCCATACCACAGCAACCAACAGTGACTCCGTCCTTCGTTTTCACCACCAATTCCTTGAGCTACGCAGAACGCTTGCTCCTACAGAAGAGCAGACTTCACGAGCTTCCAGAATTCAGTCCAATAAATTCTGGTCCACCCATCGCCACAACTAATACCGGGGAGGAAGAGGGCAGGGAAATCGGTAAAATCTCAAATTGTAAACTGTTTAGATAGCTGTTAGTAAGATATTGCTTAATCTACAGTTGTGGTCGGCAGCAAAGAACCTATCTCAGCCAAATGCCAAGATTTGCGGAAGATTCACAACCAATCGCAAACTGGCACCATTGCGTGTACCAAAACTTTGAACTAATAATGAAAAACTCTAAGCGAATTTACAACTTAAAGGAAAGATGAAAAGTAATATAACTTTGCTTAGAAATACGAACTTTTTAAAAAAGTGGTGAATTCTGAAAACAGGAAGAATATCTGTAAATGCTAGGAATAAATTTAAATTGAATTGTCAGGTGATAGCGTAAGCATACCATTTTATGCATATGAAGAAAACTATCCTTTCGTCAAATTTCTTTATAGGTATTTCTGGTATTGGATTACCATTAGTTTCAGATCGTCCTTGAAATTCCGGTAAATATTTCACGCTTTTCACTGTTTTAAGTCCATTGACAATAAATTTAGATCCCGTTCTATGCGCTTATCAAAACCTTTAAAATAATATTTTTCTCAAAGGCATTTACCGAAGTAGTTAACTCTTGGATATTATATCTAATGGGGATGACTGTTTGCAACATATCTGTAGATTCGCGCAGCATAAAAATTAATTGCCGAGAAATATGAACATCCGCAACAAAATTCGACAATTAGTATGCCTATAACCATTGAAAACTTTTTAAAAATAAGTTGCCTGTTTAAAAAGTGCATTATTTAGATACGTTGCTGACAATTATATGCGAACTTTGCCTCTTTTCAACGTTAAGTCCGAGTGAAAATGTGGACATTTGATCAGTTTTGCGACTTCCCCGAAAAGCAAGTGATACGTTTTCTGCTGAAAATGAAAGAACCCATTTCTCGCTTTATATCTGAACGTTTCTCGCCATTATTTTACTTTAATGCTTCGTTCTAAAACGACTTCAAATGCACAACAGAGCATCCGAGTATCTAGTAAGATTTTGCAAAGACTGCTAATCTGTCGATTGCACTTCTAAATTCTGGATAAGCGGAAACTATATTATGCAAACAGTATCTTACCACATGCTTCCAATTTAACGGAGGTTGTTCTGGGCGTCCATACCCACAGTCTTCTATTTTCGCTGTACTAAAACAAAAAAATACTAGTAGACAATTATATTCCCGCGTTTTATAGACATCACTATTTAAGAATTTATGACTGGTGGATGAATTCATCGCCAGCATGGAAAGCCTTTATGAAACGCCATTTGTGCATTTTGCACGTGGCTTTGACGGGAAGTTCCAAGCGCCAAACGTATGTACCATCATCGAGTCGTGAGCGATCGCCTGGGTCAAGGTACCCACCCAGCCTACTGCAACGTACATGGAATCCACCACTCCCGATACAGCGTTGACTGCCCAAGCAGGATTTCCTAAGCAATCAAATTTAGAATCCAGTAGGCTGGGCGGGTAACTTGACCCAAGTGTGATTAAACTCACGGCTCCCGGTGGGGCCTCGTAGCTCAGTGGCTAGAGCGTTGGCTGTACTAAAGACTTCCCCTTGCTGGCGTGGGTTCGAATCCCACCGAGGCCGCCGAGGTTTTCGCAAGTGGGTTAGAGGAATTATTCAAATCTGCCAAAATCCTCTACTTATCACTAATTTGTACAGAACACTTTTGAAATTTGAATTATTTGTATGTTAAACTTTCCTTCATCTGTTTTTCATTGAAGTAAGATCAACTTTTCCGGTTTCAGAAGAAAATTACGTGAAACCTTCCTTGTTTATATAAATGTTCTTTTATAGCACAATGAACAAAAACTATGGAGTTTATTCTGCGATATTTGATAGCATAGGAAATTTCTTGGATGCTCGGCAACCTCCAATTTTACTCAAAACCTGTCTGTAGTGTTCTGCGACTCAAACCCACTCAAGAATCCCAAAATAAAAAGACTACATGTACGCTTAAAGACTCACTCAAATTTCCATCACACGTTGCATGACTTAGGTAATCTGCTGTACGTCTGTCACTTTAACTGCTGAATAAGTTCAGAGTGTACGCAGTATCTAAGATCCGAATTTCACATTGGCTATTTTTGATACTACAGAAAATAGCTTTGAACTGTGGGTCATCACGTCTAAATCGCAGGAAATGGAGACAAGTGACACAGAATAACATTTTTCGTGTGCACTATCATTTTTGAATTAACCAATAATAAATACTGATCGATTTACCATAATCACAGCACGAATGCTAGCTAAAATCCCAGGCACGTGTTTCATTAATTTTTGAATAAACTTTTTTTAATTATGAAACTTGAGGAAGTTTCTCCAGAAGAATTTGTCCTAAGTTCTCACATCTAAATTCTGAGGAAATTAAAATGATAAGTTTTGATCAATAAATTCAAATGAATCGCCTCTGAAGACATAGTGGATGAATTATGCCAATGGAAAACTAAACTCTACCTTTTGGTGAAATCAAAAAAACCACATACTTGCACAGAGTAGAGGATGTTTGGTACTTGAAATACCACGTTCTGAAATTCGGAAATCTTGCCAGATGAAAAGTAGGTCAAAGACAGCGTCTTAAAAATTACAGCGTCTAGAAGATGTACATGCGTATGCTGCAACCAACATCGTATAGAAAGTGAAATGGAGGGACACTCTTTGGAAGAATTCGGCCGGCGGACAGTGGAATGACGCATGGGATAGGAGAGCAAGTTTGAGGTAGACTTCGCGCATTTCCTCTGTATAAACAACCTGTTACGCTGTTAATCTATCCCGTTGGGATAAAATACATGGCTTAAAAGGCTACCAATTGACGACGCAACCCGGTCCCTCCGGATTGCGCGTCAGACTGAACTTGGTTCTTCTTAGTGTGCCCTCTATGCTACTTGCACTTAGATGTGGTCCAAGCCGACCATCTAGTGCACGAACCAGACGTGCTTGGTAGGCGTAGATGCGCGTCCAGTCGTCCGGCCTTGGTCTTCTCACTGCGCGAGTGCGCTGGATGCTGTGCAGACCTGCGGTCGCTAATTTCAAAGCGTATCCTCCACCCTGTGCCTGCCTTGTCGTGGGGCACACAGTGGAGGTCATTGTTTGTGATATTTGAACTGCCATGAGTAGTGAGCTTTTTCTATATACAGAAGTGATTTCCTGCTAAAAGGAGTTCGTAATAGAGGTGCAAGCAATATCGAACTCAATGAATCACACTGGATGTTTGGGATTACGAATGGCACCCTTTCTTCCTACGTAGACGCATCCCCGGATTGGTCAGAAAAGGATGAGATCCCCAGCGCTGAGTCTCTCTATCAGCTCTCTCAAATCTCTCTGGCGGATTACAAGAGCGGCGTATTAGAGGTCAGTAATGCGGATACGTTGTTTGCGGTTGAATCGCATACAGACCCCGTGCTGGACAAATCAAGAGTCGATTTAGATGAAATGACTGAAGTCAAGCCATATGCGGAACCATGCGATGTAGAAACGACCAGGTAATTTCCCTCTAAGCTATGGTTTGGTCTGTAAGAAAATATATTTATATAATTTATGAAAACTTCTATCCAACTATTTTTGGATACAACTTCTGAAGCAGATTTGCTCGCTGTAACAAGAAGTCTGCTGGCCTGACGTTACAGATTCTCACTCGAGACTGTCTGAGATAAGTGTTGCGAAGCACAAAATAGCCCCTCCGTTGGGACACCACCTGAAGTTGGGTATGAATGGCTGATAACGGCTAATGAGCATTTGTTACGGAGACGGGATCCGCAGTTGAGTCGTGGCCCAAGGCGGAAATGGCACGTGTTGACGCACGCTGAAATAGGCCAAGCCGGTTGAGAAAAATGCACAGGCAACCAGGCAACCAATCGGTATGCGCCGGTGCACCGAGCACGCGTCAAGCCCCCACGCACGCAAGTGCCCTCTTAAGAGGTCCTATAACCACCTAATATTCAACCCATACTTCCTTGCCCCTAAACGGTCCCGTGAAAACAGCTACCTACACAGTAGAACACGTTTAAATGAGCTCTGGAGATACTCTTCTTTATAGTAACGGCAACTTTATGTCATTCCTTAGGGAAAAAAGCGGTTACTTTTTAAAGCAGATATGTTTTCTAAGAACCCAACCTCAACTCATTTCAAGGTTCATGACCCAACTTTAAGCTTACATTTTTGTCAGCCTTACCCTTCGTTAAACGAGTCCCGCATTTTGTTGTAGACACGCAAATGATGACCTACCGTCAACCTCACCTTCCCTGAATTCTGACCAGAAAGGTAAGTTTAAAGTTTTGCATCTGCATTTTTGGGGGCGGGGGAGCTGACTGGGTTACGGAAACATTTTTCCACTTTTTTAAGCCCGACTTCTGCTATCAATTGTAACGGCATCAGTAATCTCGGACAAGTTCATAGGACTAGAACGTCCACTGGACTGGACACACACCGATATCTTTGTTACCCCAACGTCAGTTATTTGCATCCACCAGAGGTAGAGGCTACGAAAAACCAACCACTAAATGGGTCCTAAAACCTTAAAGCTCATGCTTCTCCAAGGTACCAGTTCGTCTACTTTTTCGTGGGCTAATTTCCGCATTTTTGAACCGATTGCCGGGATATTTCTTCGCTTTTTGAAAACAACTTACATGACTACTTACAAGAACTAACTACAATATTTTGTAAATTAAATTTTCCTCAGGTTTAAACGAAGATGCCTGGCCTGAGTGCAAATACGCATTTGACGCGGAACGCACCCTACAGGTTATTCGGTCACATTTAGAAAACCTCTGCACCCAGAACGAAGAGGGTGATGAGATGCTGGACGTGACGGAAATGATTTAAGGAGCGTTCTGTCCCTTGTGATCCCTCACCCACTTAAGAAGGCTGGCGTTATTATTAACTTTTTAATAAAGCACAATACCCCTGCCTTCTTAAATTTAGTACCTGAGGAAACACACGTGGTCGCTACACTAATTTATGAAAGTGGAGCTAAGGACAATTCTGTTATTTAACCAGCAGATGAATTCACTGGCCTTTAGATTTCCACATATGGGCACATTTCGAATGTTCAACTATTTCTTTAAATTATAATTTTTGAATACGGAAAGATACCCTTTCTTAAATTACAAAATTTGAAGAAGGAATTTGCTACCAAACGAGAAAAATATGATTTTACGTATGTTATGATAAAAACAATCTCCTTTTCAGTGTCGTGTTCGCGCAATGTATTCGACCTGCATGTAACCAATGCTGAGTAAAAAGGCCTTTGATTATGCTTCGCTTAATAAAACCAAACTGAAATGGCACATACCCATAAATAAGATTGCTGGACAGTCGAAGAATTTCTTTGGACACATGGAATTCATAGGACTTTGTCAGCTGAAGCCATCTTCTAAGGCGAAAATGACAACCATCGTTGAAGCCTATTATAACATGAGAAATTTTTTCGACCATTAATATGATTGTATCATGCTACGCCCGAAGAAAATGGGTTTTACGGAATCTGAGAATAAATTGTAATTCAACATTTACCGGTCTGACTTGACTGCCTAATTACAGCAGAGCGCGGTGGATATCAAGAAACATTTTCGACGACAACTGGGGAGACTGTCCTGGACTGCTTTTATCTTATTTGCAACCATCTCCACCACAATCCCGAGTTGTCACTTGCTATGCGTACCGGATTCAGCGTACTGGATCAGCGTATTTATATCAAGGCGTCTGAGCTCGGGGTATTCAAAAGCATGCGTTAATAAAGTAACATTAGATTTTCTGATTGCAGAAGTTGGCCAACAAATAAACGTATGTAGTTGTGGCATGCCAATTAAGTATAGGTATTAATTTGATATGAGTCGCCATGGCAAACTGTTTCAGTGTTGCAAGCAATAAGCATATGGCCCAAAAAAGAAAACTGGGATGGTCACTATGGTTTTTGCATCAGTCATGAAGAAAGCACAGTACGTCCTGAAACGAGAATAGATCAGCAATGTGATCTTAGTTGGCTGCCTTCCGAGTCCCGATAATCATCGCGTTCTAATAGTTGTAAAAGGAATCTTATGGTTTGTGAAGTGGAGATGTAATGCTGCAGGCAAGCTAAAGCGACCTCAGAATCTCCGTTCTCTCCCATGTGCCAAAGGTCTGTCCAAATTAAGCCAACCTAATCCGAGCCTGGAAGCATCGTCAGTGACATGCCATGAGCGTCCATCTAGCGTATCCCATAAGGATGTCATGTAGACATGGGGCTCGGCATAACCCGCGAAATGCATTTTCATAGGCTAATGAAGCGACCACTTTGACCTAATATGACAGGTTTTCATTCATCAGTTAAGTTCAATTCCCTTAGTTACTTGCCGTTAATCTCATTTCAGATTTTCAAACATACTCCAAGGGAAAATTCCATCTAAACGAACTGTAAAGGTTTCACTAAGAGAAGTTTCATCGATCGAAACAAACAACTTTGCTTCAGAGGTTTTGGGAAATTAAGTGAATTAACTGATTTGAATTATTTCACATTAGGCGCGCTTTACAGAAAAGAAGTACAACGGTTGGCGCATCTCTGGAAGTGTAGTTCTTGATGGCAATCCATCCTAACGACACCCGTGAGATTCTCTCGAAAAGTTTAAATCCCATCAATTATGCGCAGATGTCAGTTCAAAACTTGCGCAATGTTAAGCACCTTGTTCTTTACTTCGTCGAGGTTGTAGGTTGTCGATAAAATATGACTTCATTGCTCCATACTAAAACTAGTTGTTCCGCACCATTGCATAGAAAGCAACATCAACACGTTTTATCGGGTATAATCGTTTCTCCGGTCAGTTCCGCTTTAAGGTCTTGCATTTTGTGTTAGAACTGTGTGACATCTGTTTTACTTTCTGATTTGAATATGTTATGATTGCTCCTAATGTCAGCTTTGTGTTTATGAAAAAAATAGCGTTTTTATGAAATGGTACAGGTTACAATCTGTGCTGTGTAAGATAATTCCGTGACCTGTAAATGGTTTACCGGGTAACTTTCACTTATTTATTGCGCGCCATATTAAGTGCACGAAAGGAATCTTTAAACAGGCTGTGAATCTTTGACTCAAAGGAGATGGGAATGTCGACTGTGGTCTCCTTAGTCTGCGAGTTGAGGATTCGCGATAGCGCGTCGAACTGACCGATGTTTGTGTTAGACTGGTACCGGATATGCAAGTCACAGCTCACCAACATGGTTACGTAGCGCTGAAGAAGATTTACTGAGCATACAGGACTGCCTTGTTCGAGCCAAAATTTGCCAGAAGAGTTATATGATCCATTATAAGGGTGAAATGATGGCTAATAAGCATTTTCTGAAACTTCTTCGAGGGCAGATAATAGCCAAGGCCTCTCTTCGTATTTGCTTGCCGCAGACGGTAGTGGCCTAGCCGCATGATGAATAACCTTTTCTGTGTGGTTGGGTAAGACGTTGGAACGTACGGCGCAGATTCGATAGTTGAAGGTTTCCACTGCAATGAAAATTTTCAGATTGGTTTCAAGTGTGTGTGTGTGTGTGTGTGTGTGTGTGTGTGAGCAGCAAGTTAGACTTTGTCGTTGATTTAACTTCTCCAAAGACTCATTGACCTTCTCGAGACCAGGTCAATTTTACATCTTTCTTTAGTAATTCATTCATTGGATGACGAATGCAATGCATTTCCCGAAGGAATCAGCTGTAGGGACTCAAGGAAGAGCTTACGTAATTTGTATCTTTTGGTTGACGCATCTGCTGGGTTGCGTCAAAGTTATTTGGATATAGATGATGACCATCTTGATCGATTATGAAACCAATTACTTTTATCGAAAGCACGAAGAAAGATGCACTTATCCAGATGCAGGCGGAAGCCATAGTCCTGAATCCGGCCGAGTACGGTCTCCAGATGTTGTAACAATTCATCTAGATTTTAACCAGTGACGATGAAAAAGTTATCAGCATACTTTGCATTATTTTCTGGAAGATGGTGGGAAGCAGTCTTAACACAAAATGGCAAGCAGATGGTTTGGAACAAACCACGATGCGTATTAGTGGTGAGAAGCTCCCGGGAGTCTTTAGCCACTTTGTTTGTGAGGTTTGCATCTGGCAGATCCAACTTGGCGAAACAAGTTCTAGCATTTATCTTGGCAAAAAATCTTCCGGCACTGGCAGGGGATACTGATGCGCGACCGGTAGAGAAAAATCATTAGAGAATTTGAACTTTGCTAGTGACTTTCTTGACGGCCATAACTGGTGCGGCCCATGCGGAGTAAAACACTGTTTTAAGAACACCATCCAGCTGAAGGCCCTCAATTTTTTGTATAGTACTGTAAGTGAATTGCACTGTGACCAATGAACCAATACCATTGGCCCCGAAATATACTCGCTACCTCTGACTTGACTGTCTACACGGACCACGCACGTCCATTCACCTCAATCGTCCGCATTGCCCTCATACATTCAGATATCGCATAGGCCTGCTCGGACGCATGCGCTTCCGTGAACAACTAAGGTAAACCATCGCTGACTAAACCCCACGATCACACAATTCCCGACGAACGCATGCATCACCACATATCCACACCGGATATAAAACACAAGAGGTACGGCCTAGGCACCGATAACGTAACTGGGAAGAGTTCTGTTGGTCTTTCCATATGTCCCTGCCCCCGCTTGTGTAAATTTCTGAGATGTTTTGTGGGAGCCAGGTCATGTTTGTGGCACGCGCAGATGGGCTGCTCTGTCAACCACATCTCCCAATATCAACATCCACTGGTCAATCGTCTCGATCAATCGATTAGTGCTCGGACAAGCTGTGAGATTGACTTGCAGCTAAACAGTGGTTTTCCTCACTATAAACAATCTCAGGCCCTTTTGACTATCATGGTGCGCTAAAAGCCGTGGCTTGGAAGGTTGCCAACTGACGATTCACCTCATACCTCGTGGTCAACTCAGCGTGCGTTTGCATGGAGTGGCCGACTGGCGGGTTTGGTTGCACGTAGAGGTGCAGGTGTACGCCTGGCTGACCACCTGCACCCAAGCTTGCTTCTAGTTTTATTGACTCTTTCTTGAACTAGGTCCCTGGAAAGACGGGATGAGAGAGAGAGAGATAGGGAGAGTATGGTAAATGCAGCACAAGTAAACTGTTCCCATAACCTAATTCAGATGCAACTAAAAGTCCACGCGTCCAGTCTGTTATGGGGTACACGGCGGATCTCGTTGTGAGGCTTAGAGTTAATGTTTGAACTTATTCTCTTGTCGAAGTAGTAGTAGTAGATACAGAATTAATCTGAATGAAGGTCAGATTGAGAGTCACTTGGGAGCTTTTGAGCAGTTTGGTTTGTTGAAGCAATCAATAGTGTTAAGATACGTTAGGGCCAGTCAATGATGTAGATCATTTTGGGCGACGCTCAACCAAGCAGCGAATTACTCTGTACGCGACTATAGTATTTGACGTGGAACACTTTTCCCGGAACGATGGCGAATAATTTTTTAAATAGCCTGCATTGCGATGGAAGTTATACGATACATTTTACTATGGATCGTGTCCTGTGACCGGAGCCGGTAATTATTGACTGCAGTCTTATGCCTTATTCTCCTTCGTCTGACCTATTTTATTATTCGTAGTATTACCTCAGTAGAAAACCCTTAGTTTAAAATAAACTTCCGAATCCGCCGACTGTAGCACTGAGCGTAGGTGAACAGTCAGCTTGATTCGGATATCCATTCGCGGTCTCTCTCTCTCTCTGACAGACAAATGCAACAAAAACGATTTCCTCGCACACGGTCCTTTACCAACCTTCTTTATAAGGTGACACCAAACCCACATTTAGAACTAACAGTCTAATTTTATTGCCCAAAACTTTGTCCCTTACACTGCATCGTTTACTAACTATGCCATCTGTGGTTTCGGTAGTGCGTACATGCGTATATGCGGAGTATCTCTTTAGAAATTACCTTCTTAATGCTTACAGCGCAAAGGCAGTCGTACCCTTTTATGGGTCTAATACTTCCACATTCCAGTTCCAAAAATGTCCCCCTATTCTCACCATTCCTTTACTTCAGGTGGTCCTGTGGCATACTTCAAGACGGTAGTCCGACCTCTGAATAGTCCACAATATCAGACTGTAGGTCATGAAATTGTGTGGAGGAGTAGGCTACTTATGTAGAAGACTTGCATAAATCAATTCGTTGGGCCAAGGAACTTGATGAAGCAGTAAACTTACTTGATTTCAAAATAGGTTACGTCTGGTAAATGTCACCAGGATGCAATCAGGTGTTCTTCTAGGATAAATAAGTTCGAAAATCAACATCCTCAGAACGGTCTGCCTCCCTGGCGTTCATCTCTTGGGGAGCATCCATTAAAAAATTCCACAACTCAGATATCACCCAATAAGCCGCCACCATTTTGTCCCAGAGGTCATTTCTTGATAGGTTGCAACGGTGCCTGTCAGAAATTCTAAAAAAATCAAAGGAAACTCGCTCTCTTCTGACAAAGCTGCCTGCCTCAAGGTAAGACCTGGGATCGAGTTCAGATGCCGCGCACTCCGTCGAACAGGAAAACAGATTCTACCGTGTCGGCGCCCAGAATTCTTGGAAACTGTTCTGAATGCAATAAACTAGTAATAGCTCTCTTAAAGAAAGAATAACTTCGCTGGATTTTTACATTATGCGGTAGTTTATTCCACATGGCTATGGCGTTTAGCGAAAAGAACTGCCAATACTTAACTGTGCGAGCTAATGGAAGAAATAAATAGACATTGCGATGACTGCTGCGCCGAGGATGGTCAAGCTGCCTCAAAAGCTCATCAAGGAGTCCGTTCCATGTACCGACGACCCTCTGCGAAAAGGCGTTCTGACGGACGTCCGTGGAGACCAACTTCCTCTGCAGTTTAAAGGAATGACCCCGCAGATGTTCCGTCTCAGCCAATTCGAAGAAGTCAGCAAATTTTAGGGCACACTCGCGGCCTCCGATAATCAGGTAGGTTTGGATGAGGTCACCACGTAGTTGCCTGTAATCGAGAGGAAACAAATCAAGTTCAACTAGTCTGGTTTCGTAAGGCAGATAATAATAATAAAAGTTGTATGTAATGCCGGTTTACAGGCATTGTCAGATGGAATATGCAGTGGATTAAGGCTGGCAGTGGAAAAAAAAACTCCTGAATATATATCATTATAAGTGTTTTTCCTATTTTCATGTTATTCAGGAGAAAAAACTGCCGCCTGTAAGGATGATAGCAGTTCAGATCAGGGAAGGGTTAACACAAGTGCAGTCTGTATGCAGTCTCTCTGTCATTGCTGGGAACCGGGATTCTACCCCAGACAAGAGTGCATCCGTATACGGTCGCTCACTGTCTGCCAAAGAAGTCAACGGGTGCAGGCTGTAGAGACGGTGCCGTATCCCTCTCAGTAACACCTGTGTTTGGGTTCAGATGCCGCGCACTCCGTCGAACAGGAAAACAGATTCTACCGTGTCGGCACCCAGAATTCTTGGAAACTGTTCTGAATGCAAAAAAACTAGTAAAAGTTATCTTTAAACAAAGAATAACCTCACTGGATTTTTATAATATGGGGAAGTTTATTCCACATGGCTATGGCATTTACCGAAAAAACGACGATACTTAACTGTGCGAGCTAATGGAAAAAATAAAAAGACATTGCGATGACTGCTGCGCCGAGGGTGGTCAAACTGCCTCACAGTGGTAAGGGGATTAAATGTACGACTATTCAAAAGCTTAAACAGTAAAAATTTTCCCTTCTGTACTCGGCGAAACCATAAGGGATCAATGTTTACAAGCCCACAGCGATCTTGATACGAAAGATTACGGTGCTCCGACGCTAAAATTCTTTTCGTTAAGAAGTGCTGGACTGATTCGATTTTCTTCCGTTCACTAGCGCGCAGAAGGCTAAAAAAAAACGAGCAGTATTCTAGGCCAGGCCTAACGTATATTTTATAAAGGCGTAATCTATTATCAATAGTTTTAAAATTTTGGAGGATAAACTCGGCAGTTCTGCATGCTTTGGAGACAATCAGGGCACAATGCTCTGAGAGATTGAGACCGTTGGAATATGATATGTCCAGATCCTTAACAACGCCAGGCGATCAATCGGCAGAGGTGGCGGTTGAGAGTGGGGTTCCTCAGGGCTTCGTCCTTGACTATATCCTCTTCCTTATATACATTGATGACTGCGTAACTTGGTTGGACTATGATACCACCATGTCTGCTGATTATATACAGCTTTGGAAGGTCATCCACAAAGAAGATGATGAAGCAAATCTACAGGCGAACTTGCATCGACTCGAGGAATGGCGCAAAGCTGGCTCCTCCCATTCAATGCTACAAAGTGCAATATTCTGCGATTCGGCAGAACCAGCTCCGGGCATCAGAGAATTTACTATCTGAACCACGCACCGCTACCAGAGGTAGAGGCTCAGAAAGATCTAGGAGTATGGATCACGCCCTCACGGAAGCCATCGTTCCATTGCTTAAAAGAAGCAAAATCCACCATATCAAGCTTGTATCTAATTAAGCGAGTGTTTGCAAAGTTCAACAAAGAGTAATTTAAGAAGGTTTTAGGTATGTTCGTACGACAACAATTGGAATTTGCCATACAAGCCTGGAGACCGTGGTCTGTCAAAAACCATAACACCCTTGAAAAGGTCCAAAGACGTGCAACCAAGCTTGTTCAAGGTCAAAGCTGCCTGCCTTACGAGACACGATTGTCCAATCTTGATCTGTTTCCTCTGGACTATAGACAGCTACGCGGTGACCTAATACGAGCCTTTCGCATGCTGCGGGGTCAGGATTGTTGCCTTGCATCTGGCGACATCTTTGAGCTGGCCACTACTACTAATTTGCGAGGACATCCTATTAAACTACGTGTGACTGGTTGAAGACTCGAAACAATAAGATTCTTCTTTTCCCACAGAGTGAGTAAGGCCTGGAATGATCCCCCTAATAGCAATCTATATCAGCCGTATATCGCCCGGATATCAAAATGTCGAGATACATGTATCGACTGCATATCGACTTTGTCCTCTTTGCCGATATATGCGTAATATCGAAATGTCGAGATTTGTCGAAATAGATGAAAAAGGGTCGGATACTTCCTACGCTACACCTCATTTAAAACGGATACATACGGAACGCCCATTATTATTCCTTTACCGTGACCGCCAACAACGTAACCATTACTTCCCTTCCTATTTAGCTCGCGTATACGCCACTGCAGTCGCATTTTCCCCTTTTCTCAACGTTTTGTACAAAAATGTAAACACACAGTTGATGGGAAATATTAAAAAATGTGTATTATAAAACGTCCATAATAATATACGTACAATAATGGATATGAGTCTACTTAATATAAACAATACGGGGTTGTGGATTACGTTCAATCAGGGGTTAGGTGGGTTGTCAAGATGGGGGTTTGGAGTGGAGGTGGCTAGTCCTGGGTGGCATTCTAAAAATAGACAGTTAAGCAATATGAAAGCAAATCGACTGACCATAAAAGGGTAATTCAGGGACGTGCCTTTGAACCCTCTTGCCGGCGGCGTTGAGGGACCTTTTCAGGCGCCTTACAAATGCGGCCTCCAAATCATAAAGATTTAGACGGCCGCCGCCATTCCAGCTCTAAATTGCTTGTTTTAAGCCACCTGTAAGGCAGATTTGCCTGCGGACAGCATCATGTCCCCATCCGTTGACACTTTTAAGCGGAAGTTTGACCAGTACAGCCATAAGTTCCACCACGACATCAGAAACTAGCACATTTCCTGAAACATATTCCCATCCACAATTATCGCGTCATATAACATACTACTCCCTATTTTGAGTAACATTATTTTGTAATTGTTTGTCCGATGCCCTGCAGTGTGTCGGGGAGATAACCCTTAGTCCAACGTCCATTATATGTCAGCCTTTTTTAATTTACAATGTCATTGAAATGAAAAGGGAGTTCAAAGGTGTCGCCTTCCTTTCGCTTAATAAAACGGAACTCAATTGCAGTCATCGGTTTTCATACAAAACCGCTTTATTTTTAGTCCGTAGATGTCCGTGCCTCAGATAAACAGCTCAGATGTTAACATACGGAAGCTGCAAGGTCGTAAATCTAAATTCCTACCTACTAACACTCCCCTTTAACAGCATGGCTGATTGTGAATTCGTGTTCACTTAGGATACACTGGAAGTTGCTCTGTTATCATTTTATTTGCTTCTTATATGCCGGTCATTTTCTGTTACCCGGCACATCCTAGTAAACTACGTGTGACTGGTGCAAGACTGGACAAAAGAAGGTTCATAATCTCCAACAGAGTGATTAAGGCCTGTAATGCTCTGCCTGCGGACATAATCATGTCCCCATCCGTTGACATTTAAGCGGAAGTTTGACCAGTACAGCCATACGTTCCACCAGAAAGAGAGAGCTACGCTTTATTTTGAAAGTAAAATTTCAAAAATTTCCGCAAAAAGGTCCTCCATTCACCGTGAAGAATCTTCCTTGAATGCATCTCAAAATATCGATCAATTTGGACTTCCTTCAAAATGGTGCCAGCGTCGTGCACTGATGACCTCATTTTTGTTGTTCGAATAAACAAATAGGGTGTGCATTATATAAGAGGATTCACGTCCATTTTATGTCAGCCTTTTTTAAATTTGCATTGTCATTGAAATCAATAGGGAGTTCAAAGGCTTCGCCTATATTTCCCTTAATAAAACTGAACTGAACTGAAAAAAATTCAACTGGAAAAGATTTCCAGTGGCACTGTCTTTATGGACAATCACAGTTCTTTCACTTACAAGCCAAATTCCAGAACCAAAGCTTAAATTTTCGCTTACGATTTTTTAGCTCATTAAATTCTCTATCTGCGGTTTCTAGAATACACAGATGATATATACGGACTATCTGCCTACATAGGGCCTTTTTAATGCATGCAGCTCAGGAATCCTAAATTTTAACAAAATCAATGTTATTTTGTGACGGGTTCAGAAATTGGCGGTCATTTTCCAACACATGTAATGCAAACAATATAACTTATATTCCATACAACTTAAAGAAACAAGTTTGGACTGATGGAGTATGATTTTCTTGAAATTTCAGTCAGTTAGCACAGTAATTGTCCGTTGACTTACCGCCCAGAAAAGTAAACATTCCTTTGCTGGATGTAGTTAGCTCACCGCAGATTTTTAAAAGGTCTGGCATACACCTGAATTAAGCTTCGATATTTTTGTCCACGTCGCAAAATAGTTGTTGGAGAGCAGATAACCATTCAGGTCAGCTGAACAGAAACCGGAATGTTAGGCTTAAAAGTACAGTACCAGCGTAAACGGGAGACCTCCATCAGTTTATGCTTTACCGCGAAGACACAGTCATCAGAGCTTGTACCAGCGATTAGAAAACTTGGAAACCAAGCAGTGTGTAACGTTTTCATGTGTCTTTTAGGGCGGAAGGCCAGGATAAACCTTTCATGCTAATTTATGCAAGAGGTTAATCAAAAAAGGTGAGAACACTCGTGGTGAATCTGTATTAACCTTAAAGCTTCATAATGCCCACTTTCATTCTTTACATCTTTCTCCTGTGAAGACCTCAGATGACACTACTGCACAAATCTTCGGTAAGAGGTGCGATTCTCGTGAACCCGTCGAGATCACGCGAACTGCACGGAAATTTCTCGCATCCTCACACATCAGATGAAGAAGCATTGCCACCGACAGACATAATTATCAAAGCGAAGCAATGTTTAGGGGACGATTTCAACTCCAGAAATATATGTCCGCTCGATCAGAAAATAGAGCTCGATGCGAGGATTCAAACTTGCGAAAGAAAGCCACCATTCTGACTTTCGATCAGACAACATTTGTTCTTGGTTATGCATGCTAGCACGTCCTATAGTTAAATCCATTGCCCGCAGAACGCTTAGATAGCTTACAACAGTCTGTATGTGATGTGCAGTAGTAGAAAACCCTTCCTTCAAAATCCCCTCCTGAATGGCCTAATGTTGCATGTTTCTCTGTAGGTCCAGGTAAGAGCTATTGTACACCAAAAACAGGCCACAGCTTCGCGTTGCAGAGGTACAAATTCAATATTCGTAAATTTCTGTTAGATGCAAACTTTGGGGCTTATAGTTGTCTCCGCATTAAATTAGCGCTGTGCCGTGGACCTCACTCTCTCCCCACTCACACAATCAGACCACCGTCCGAGCAGGTTACTTGTATGATGCGGGAGTGGGTGCATTGGCTGACGGGTCGGCGTACCCGTCTTCGCGCGCCACAGCACGACCTAGCCCCCATAATGTACACACCAGGATTAACTAAATCAGGGGATATGGAGGAGCCATCGCGGTCTGACTCCCAGTCCACTGGTCAGCCACACGACACACACAACACATACACTGGGCGGACGGCGTGGTCTGGTGTAAGCGTCAGATTGGCAGCCTTTCAGGCCTTGGTTTCTAGGAAACCGTGCTATTCTCGGGTACGTGATGATGGTGAGGGTGTTGTGCATGTATTAGTGTAGATGGTGTGCGCTGATGTTGTTTAGCCTCCGGTGGTTTACCGCAGGTTGTCGTGGAGGTGCATGTGTCCGAATAGGCCCATGCGGTGTGTAAATGTGTGGGAGCAGTGAGGGTGGTGGAGTCGGGCGTGGCGACTGTATGTTGGAGCACCAGGCACTGGTTCACCAGTCTATGTACGATGGATTCGCAAGTGACCGACCAGGCCAATGCGTGAGGTAAATGTGCGGTCTCATTGAGGACAGTTTAGGAGAGAGTCTCCATCGCTAGTGGTGGTGGTGGTGGTGGTGGTAGTAGTGAAGACGGTGGCGGCGAAGGCGGTGGTGGTTGCGGTAGTGGGGGTAACAGGCGATGAGTATTGGGATTTGGTCTCTATGATGGTGGGAGTAATGAAATTAATGCCAGGAGTGAGGGTGGGGGAGTCTGAAGGAGGGTTGGCAGAATTTGACGTAGAAGTTGGAGTTGTCGGATTGTTGGTGCATTGCGTCCGAAGATGTCCAACCAGGCCGATTCGCGCGCGGAAGATGCGTTGACAACGCATGCATGTTGAAAGGGCCCTGGGCATTGGCGGTGTTGGTCCGGGGCGCTGGTGGTTTTCGTGCCGCTCTTTAAGCCGTGGCGGCGGCGATCCGGATGGCCTCATAGATTGCTGAGCCAGTCTTCACGGATCTTCTCCATGCTGGTCTATGCTGGGTGAGGTCCTCCCAGGTCACCGGTTTGATTTGCAGTTGCTTTAGAGATTTCTTCAAAGTGTCCTTGTATTGTAGTTTTTTTATCTCCCCGTCGGTGAGCATCCGTAGTGACATCTCCGTAGAAAAGTCATTTTGGTAGTCGCTCGTCATCCATTCTCACCAGTTGGCCGCTCCATCGCAGTTGGACTTGCCTCAGCGTGGCGTGGATGCTGAGGATTCCGGTCCGCTCCAGGACTTCCATGTCCGGGATACTGTCTTGCCAGCTCAGCTTCAGTATTCTGCGGAGGCAGCTGAGATGGAAGTTATTCAGCGTCCTGACTTGGTTCGAGTAGACGGTCCAGGTCTCCGCTTCGTAAAGAAGTGTCGTCAAGACGACGGCCTTGTACATCTTCAGTTTGGTGTTCAGGTGAATACCGTGGCGATTCCACATGGAAGCCAGGGGCCGGCCGAAGGCCTGACTGGCTTTGGAGATCCGTTGGGCATCCTCGTCATCGATTCTCGTGTTGCGTGACAGCATGCTTCCTAGATAAGCGAAGTTTTTCACGTTTTGGAGTTGAGCACCGTTAACATTGATTCGGGGAGCATTGTATTCCGCGCTGGGTGGTGGCTGGTGCATGACAACCGTTTCGGCTGTACTGGTTGTTAATCCGACATTGGCGCAGCCTGTGGCGAAGAGGTCCATGCTCCTTTGCATGTCCTCCTCCGTCACGGTGTAAAGGGCGCAGTCATCCGCGAAGAGCAAGTCATGGACTGTAGTCGTAGACACGCGCGTTGAATCCTGCATACACCGACTGTTGAGAAGGTGTCCGACAGTTTTATAGGCGATGCGGATCCCAGGCTGTTCATCACGGTAGGCGTCCATCAGCATAGCAGAGAATATGAGACTGAATAGGGTGGGGGCCAATACGCAGCCCGGCTTCACTGGTCACTGCGAATGCTTCGGATACCGTCCCATTATCAGTGACTCGCGCCGTCATCCCCTTATGAAGCTGACGCACCATGTGCGTGACTGCTCAGGACAGCCAACTTTTTGCATGACTTTCTACAGTCCGTCGCGATGCACCGTGTCAAAGGCTTTTGTCAGATCCACAAAGGTAGTTTGGAGGTGAGTTTGCATCTCCTGGCACTTCTCTTTTAGCTGGCGGGTAGCAAAGATCATGTCGGTTGTTCTGCGGTGTCGGCGGAAGCCACATTGACTTTCCGGGAGCAGGCCCTGCTCTAAGTGGCCGTTCAGACGATTGAGAAGGATACGGGCGAAGATCTTCCCAGCGATGTTGAGCAACGCGATGCCTCTGTGATTATCACAGCATTGCCAGTTCCCCTTCCGTTTGTCGAGATGGACGATGGTCGCGTCTTTGAAATCCTGAGGAAATTATCCTTGGCGCCACATCTCCTGGAAGAGTGCTGTGAGTTCCTTCATCAGCCGGGGCCCGACGTGCTTGAAGATATCTGGTGAGATTACGTCAGACCTCGGTGCTTTACCACTGGAAATCTGCTGCACGGCTCGGATGGTTTCTGGTAGGGAAGGTGGCAGATCCAGGGCATTGTTCGTGTCCACTTGCGGGAGATAGTCAAGCGCAGCATGGAAGATGGCTGATGAGCAATTAAGCACACTTCAGAAATGCTCGGATGGCATTTCGCAGTTGACAATATCGTGTTTCCACGATGGCGTTATTATCTGAAGCATGCAGGTTCTCCAGTTTATCGGTTATTTGGTTTCTAAAATCAAAACAGTGAGCAGGCGAATTTAAAAAAGAGTATTTAACTAACCTGGCGGCCGCTTACCTTGGGGCCTTCATCGGGGTTGCAGTCGGGACCTCATCTGGGAGATGACGAGGCGGTGATTTGTCCAACCATCGGCATCGCGGATCGCCTTGGTTACCAGCACGTCCTGTCGATCTCGCCTCCGGACGAGAACATAATCCAGCAGCTGCCAGCGCCGCGACCGAGGGTGCATCCACGTGGCCTTCTCCCACGTCGGAAGGCGGAAGAAGGTGTTGGTCAGCAGGAGACGGTGTTCCACACACGTTCGCAGAAGAAGGAGGCCGTTATCGTTATAGCTACCGAGACCGTGGAGACCCAGCACTACCTTCCAGGCAGCGTGTTCCGTCTCGAGGCGGGCGTTGAAGTCACCAAGGTCAATTAATTTGTCCACCTTCGGCACAATCGCCAGCAGGGCATGCAGGTCCTTGTAGAATTTTTCCTTCGCCGCATCAGAGCTCGTAGTTGGGGGGAGCATAGGCGCTGATGATGGCGGTGAACTGGTCTCCCCAAAGAGGCAGGCGGAGGCTCATCAGGTGATCATTGATACCCTGCGGCAGACAGGACAGACATCCCACGATATCATTCCGGATGGCAAAGGCGACACCAGCATCGCGTCGCTCTGCCTTTGGCCCACCGCTCCAGAAGAAGGTGTAGCCGGCACCCACCTCCTCCAGCTGACCCTGCTAAGAGGATCAAGTCTCGCTAAGAGCAGCAATGTCCACCTTGTAGCGCGCCAGTTCCCGAGCGACAAGTGCTGTTCTCCGTTCCGGCCGGTTGCTCCTAGGATTGTCATAAAGGGAACGAACATTCCAGGCTGCTAGTGTGTGTGGACTCACCCGAGCAGCCTGGAGGGTATGGCGAGGGGGATGGAGACGGGGGCAAATGTTGATTTTTTGAGTTTAACGCGCATTTTGCGATCTGCGATCCGCGGCCGGCTGCAGAAGACGTGATAACCAGCATTTGTTTAGGGCACCTTTTCTAGCCCCTTCCTCCGCGAGGAGGCAAGTAGTGCTGTCCCTAAATAGGGCTGCTCAGACATCCCAGACGGCTGCCAAACTCCACTATGGGTCACGGTTTTGTTTTAGTGGGAGAATGACCCGAGTTAACTTAAGCCACCTACGGGGTTGCTGTTGCCCCACCGTAGGACTTTTTGAGAGGGGGGAGGAGGGAAGTTCGGGAGTCAGACATACCGGGTGTGGAGGCACACACAACACCAGAGACCCTCACCTGGTTTAATCTGGCGGTTGTTACGATTGCCCGGGGTGTGGCCGCTGGGAAAACTCAACTTCGAGGAGCCACAGGTGAGAGTTGGGGACCAGTAAGAGGCTCTCTGAGGAGCATTCCTCACCTGTACGAGACCAAATACTACCCGTGTGCTGCTACCACAAATTAATACCTCGACACACACACACATGATAGTTCGAAAGTTATAGTCCACCGAAGTCCACCATATGCTCCACGGAAGGGTGGTGCTGGATCAGTATTGAGTTTTTGTAGCCTTGCACTGCAGCTACCACAATCTCTCCTCCTCCCCCACCTGAGCCCGGTGTCAAGACAGAGTCAAGAAGACCGGAGATGGGAGAGGGCGCAGGTGGCTGGCGCGGCCGGAGCCGCCCCTGGGCGTGCCACCACACCTGGTTCGGATCCCACGGAGTGGGAGTGCCATAAAGGCTACATTAAGAAGGAGCCATTGCAACCTGACTCTCAGTCCGCCAGTCAGCCACTCCACACAAAACACACATTGGGCTGACCTCGCGGTCCGAGTTATCCCGTCAGTTGGCAACCTTCCAAGCCACGGCTTTTAGCGCACGGTGCTAGTTTCAAGCGCGTCAGATTGTTTATAGTGAGGAAAATGCGCTGAGCTGTCGACCTCACTCTCTCCCCCACCCCCACAATCAGACCACTGTCCGAGCCGGTCAGTTTTCAGCTCCACACACACGATAGTTCGACCGTGGATTTTAACGATGTCCACCGTATGCTCCACGGAAGGGTGGTTCAGGGACGGTGACTTCCACGTGAATAAGTTTAACGTGATAGTAGCCTTGCACTGCAGCTAACGTACTCTCTCCTCCCCACTTGAACTCGGGGTCATGACAGAGTCAAGAAGACCGGAGGCGGGGGAGGACGCAGGTGGCTGGCGCGACCGGAACCGCCCGTGGGCGTGCCACCACACCTGGCTCGGATCCCACAGAGTGGGAGTGCCATAAAGGCCACATTAAGAAGGAGCCATTGTAGCCTGACTCTCAGCCCTCCAGTCAGCCACTCCACACAAAACACACATTGGGTTGACCACTCGGTCCGAGTTATCCCGTCAGTTAGTTACCTTCCAAGCCACGGCTTTTAGCGCACCGTGATAGCTTCAAGCGCGTCAAATTGTTTATAGTGAGGAACATGTGCTGAGCTGTCGACCTCACTCTCTCCCCCACCCCCACAGACAGACCACTGTCCGAGCCGGTCAGTTGTCTGATGCGGACGTAGGCGCAGCTGCTGGTGACCTCGTCTACGTGTACTAAATACCCGACCTGCCCCCCCAAACACGAGCACCAGGATTTTACACAACAGGGGGTTGAATGGCTTACATTTCGCATGTGTGAGATAGCCAAAGGTCACGTTAAGAAGGAGCAATCGCAGCCTGACTCACAGACCACCAGTCAGCCACTCCACACAACACACATTGGACTAACTGCGAGGTCTAGGTGTAATTGTCAGTTGGAAACCTTCCAACCACGATGCCTAACGTTACCGCACTCTCTTCTCTTCCCCCACCTGAGCCCGGTCTCATGACGCAGCCAAGAAGACCGGAGATGGGGGGGCGCAGGTGGCTGGCGCGGCCGGAGTCCCCCCTCGGCGTACCACCACACCTGGCTCGGATCCCACAAAGTGGGATAGCTCAATCGTCGATTTCGAAGATGTCCACCGTATGCTCCACGGAAGGGTGGTGCAGGGACGGTGACCTGCGCACCTG
Organism: Schistocephalus solidus; assembly: GCA_017591395.1. Lineage (NCBI taxonomy): Eukaryota > Metazoa > Platyhelminthes > Cestoda > Diphyllobothriidea > Diphyllobothriidae > Schistocephalus > Schistocephalus solidus. The sequence continues at coordinate 121,564 of WEDG01002460.1, read as the reverse complement.
TGGATTTGTCATTTCCCTCGAGTTGCGATTGAGTACGTGCCTAGAACACATTAACTGGCCCACCTAGGCCACGTCGCACAGAAGCACCTATTTTATTCCAGGCAAATATTGGGAGCCGCATATCATTCCGAAGCTTTCAAATAAAAAAGGGCAAGGCAGATTTTAATTACAATTCGTTTATTTCGAACTGTTAAGTAACATAAAACCCACATAAGTTTACGTGCGAATGCTTGCAGCTCCTCAAGATTTTCAGAGATTCCACTTGGCGCATGGACGACCAGATCTCCACAGTGTTTTCTGGTTCATCATCAATGCCTACAAAGATTTTGGAAAACAGTCTTATGAAAGTCTATTTTTACAAAAACACCAGAGAAAAGAGACACAGGGTTCCACAATATGGACAGTTAACAAAACACCTCGAACTTGAAGTGGATAAGGACACTGTGTAAATTAGAAAAGTATAAATTAAAGTCAAATTATTTTCAATGGGTGTCACATGCGGGTGATTTAATTTTTCCGCCTTATAAAACGGGTTAAGCGGACAAGGACATCGAATGGTATGAAACACGGGGAGAAAGAATGCATTTAAGTGTGCACCACTGCAGAGCAAAGACCGCGTCGGCGGAGCGGAGAAGAGTGAACTATCTGCTAGGCTCCTTCATCGAGGCGACCTCTGTCCACTGGCCGCGGGGGCATGAGGCGTCCGGTGGCAAAAACATCGCTACGACGTTGAGAACTTATTGACCATTCCATCCACCGGCGACCATGATTCTTCCGCCAAAGTGTTTCACCGTCAGCCCTGACCGTCCAGTTCTCATAGGGGCAGCTAGCAGCCAAAAGTCCGCGCCGTCTGGCTGCGGTCGACCTCTCTCGCCAGTCCGTTCGCAGCTGGCAGAACACCACGGAAACCGGGTGGGAGCTGGAACCATCCCAGCCGCCAAAAACACAGACCCGAATGTCACCGGGCAGGCAGGCAGCAGCTGGCCCGCGCCTCTTCACCCGCAGATCGGGCAATTTGCACCATCTGTTGGGCGAAAGGACGTGGGCGGAAGAGGGAGTGTGCGAATTTTGCAAAAACATACGAGTGCTAAAGAGGAGGTGACGCCATGCGAGTGTGTTCTCACCTGTCCTCACAGACGTCGTACGGGGGGAAAGGGGACCAACTCCACCGAAAACGCCAATCAGCGTCTTCTCGCCTGCTACGACAGCGGCAGAAACCTTTGCGACTGCGGCTGCGTATTCGCTTCGTCCAAAGGCAAGGGGCACCCATTCGCGCCAGCGCCGTTCTCTCACGAGAAACTCCTCAAAACGCTTTGAGTCAAACCAAACTCCTCCACCAACTAAAAAAAATGTTCTTTTCCGCGGGGAGGACAAAAATACAATATGAGGGAGGAAACTCACGAACGGAGGCGAATGTCCACATTCCAGGTGTGCGTAAAAGTGAAGAAAAAGGTTGTTCGTTCACCGGAATCATGGCATTATTCGTCTGAGCTTTCGAACTCTTTCTGGAGTCCAACGTCAGAGATAAAACAGGTCACGGGTCACGAGTTTAACTCCGCAGCCACGGAGATCATCGCCCACGCCAGATGCAAGACAAGCCGAGAATTGATTGAAGCCTGGGCCTCCAAGGAGAACTCGGTCAATCGATTTATCGATCTGGCGCCGGCATACAGGCCCCTGCGTAGTCACCTCCGAACTGGCTCTGTCCCTTCCCCTATACATGTTACTCGTTTATGTTGCTGTTTTATCTCTGGAGATGGACTCCAGTAAGAGTTCGAAAGCTCAGACGAATAAAGCCATGATTCCGGAAGAAAATCAACCTGCCAGATTCGCCAACAAACAAACAGGAGCCCATCGTGACAAAAATTTAGATGACATGGTTAAGTGAGTTGCACCCAGAGAAAACGAGCAGAAAAGGTGATGTCAAACGTCGGTGTATTTTGATGAAATTTTCGAAGAGAATATTAACCGAGGGAAAAACTGACACCATCGAGAGGTCGAAATGTCTACCATTGACATTATGTGGTGACACTTGTACCGAGTGTGCTAAAATTCTGCAAAAAGGTATACTCTGCAATTTTTTCGTGAAAAAACAAGCTCTCAGTCAACTCACCGTCCACGTCACTGTAGGAGGCGTGCCCGTCATCTTCCATGTCATCCACGCGTTCTTCCTTTTGCAGATCTGAATCGAAGCCGAGGACCGACCACCTGTTCTGACTCATATCCTAAGATGAAGAACGTCTGAGGTGGTCTCTGGTGTCGGTTGAAGGGACATTAAGGCTATCCTTGTCTTCAAACCTCATCCACTGCTCAGCTTGGCCTGAAAGTCAACTTCCATAAAAAAATACTAATCAAAGTAAACAGCATATACTTACGCGCATTCAAGATTCATTTGAAACATTGAATGACTCTCGATAAGCGACTGCACAATTGAAAATTCGTATGATGTCGACGCACCTCCTTAAGCATCGTAGGAGCATAGCATTTGAGTTTTTTAAATTAAAGTATTCTCTGCCAGGACCCACCGAACTGAAAATGGCCGCAACAACCTCCTCCTCTGAGTCCACTGGCATGATTTGTGTCTCGAAGAGGGTGAGCACCGTTTCAGCTGGCAGACGAGCCAACGAAACTTTTAAACGGCACTTGTATCCCTAAAAACAATTCGTACGCGAATCGGATACGACCGTACGAATGGTCAGCCGCAAATCGTATCCGTTCATGACCACCTAATTCGAACGCGAATCGGATCCGAAAAAAATTGTATCTCATTTTTCAACCGCACAGCGGAACCACTTTCTCCTTGCGTAGAAACCCCCTACTAGGCAAACGGTAAAAAACGACCCCGATTACATTCTACTACCATTTTTAATAATCATAAGATGAGTCTCGAAAGACTGAATAAGTAAGTTAAATAAATTTTGTTTAAAATAAGTATAAAAATTGGAGGTGTACAAAAAAAATCAAAAATTTGTCTGTAATTGAAGTCGCAGGACTAATACTGTTTCAACAGTCCCGGCAATTCGTCAGCCAATTCATTGGGTATCCCCTCTAAAATGAAAAGGGCGTGAATTTATTCTTTGGGTGATAATTATAAAAGCTGCATAATCAGCTGAATTTTTAATGTACGCAATTTTTGTAGACAATTTTGATGAGCAAATTTGACTAACCGTCAAGAGTCTTGCCAAGGGCAGCCTTAAGGCCCCTTTTGTGTGGCCGATCGTATGCTTCTTAAAGGCATTCTTGAAAGCCCATTCTAGCTGTAATTTGTCGGCTTTTTGTGGATTATTCCACATCTAAAAAACCTCTGCAGTACACATGAATAAGTAATTAATGAGCTTTTTCGTGCCTAAAATAACAGCGTACAGAGGGGAAGTAAAAAATGCTTTTTTGTCTTGGTGCCTACCGTAGAAAGTCAAGTGGTAGATCACCTCATCGACAAAAAGGGCAGAAAATATGCGATCAGCAAAACTGCTGACGCTATCACCACCAAGGGAGACTAAATACCTAGTAAAATAAATAATAATTGGAGCCTTCCTACCAATTGCTCCCTGAATGGCTTTTCGGTGACGTCCACGGTTAACGCCTATTTCATCGAGGATCAACATTGGATTCAATATGTGACCTGTTGAAGACGGCTGGGGTGCATGGGTGGCGCAGCTTCCCGAATGTTCCTCAAAAAGTCGCCGCAAAGCAGCCGCCTCTACCTTCAGGTTCTGCAAATGCCGCATTTCTTGTGTATGGCATTGCATGTACCATCGATGGTAAGCTGTACGTGATGAATGCCTTTGGTGTATGGTTCTGTAACCACGTCGCCTTTGTCGGCAGCGCCTACTGCAGTTTAGGAAAATTGTCTTTTCAAGGTAGTGGCTTACCCGATGAAGATGAGTCGGCCGGGTACATTTCCCCCATATTCTCGGTAATTTGGCGTACATCCTCCAGAAAGCCTTTCTGAGCCCATCTCCTAAGTGTTCTCTTTGAAATAGGTCTACATAAAAGCAAAAAAACGGTAAGTGTAGGCAAAGCAGGGGTCGCAGCAAGAGAGCGCAGGAAATGGCGTTGCAGGTCGTGCATGCGATTGACAGCTCAGTGTCCGATCGATTTGCCAATAACGCTACGCGCAGTCTTTTGCGGCCTTAGCGACGCAAAATCGAGGGGCACTGGCAACCAATCAAATTCAAGGTACGATTGAAGAACGACCGGTCGAGCTTCGAATCATATTTCATTGCTATTAGGGTATTGATGCAAGACTCCATCAGTGACCCTATGTTTAGAGACTTGGCAAAGTCAAATTTTCTGAAGTGAGCCTACAGAGCAGACGGGTAAACAGAAATAACCGGCAAACGCTTACCTGTTCGCCATGAAATTCGCTCCCCAATCCGCGAGGGCGGGCAGTTTGACCATTCTGGCCAGTGCAATCAGGCCCTTCACATTTGCTTGCGTCATCTCCACCTGCCCAGTGTACACATAATTAACGAGTGCGGGTGCGCGCTGGAAAGTGCACTAGGTAGTAAGCAAATAACGGGAATTTTACCTCAGAGGGACTGTCGACCACCCTAGGACGGCATTCGCCTCACTGAATGGGTCACTTAAAGTCGGAATGCGAGCCACTAGCATTATTCGATGAGAGTGGAGCCGACCGCCGTCGCACACACGCAAAGGACCGTGTAAAGAGCGGCAACAGCAAGGAAGGCTACCTCTATCGTTAGTTCTTTAATTTCTTTAGCAAGACGAATTTCGTGGACCAGTGGAGCTGCATCCTCGAATAATGTTGCTTGTGGGAGAGCCACCTCGAGTGAAAAACCTGAGCATAAGTGACAGACTACCGTCAGTGCCGTGAAAGCTGCCTTTTATTGTGCCATCAAACTGTACGCCCGCATACAAACACGAACTGATGATCTTAAGGTTTTGATTGGTCGATTACCACAAACGGTGGACTCGACTGGGCGAGAGTTAGTAGCGTAAGAGTAACGAATAGGTATGCAAGGTCCGCCAGTTTTCATTGGTCGAGGGGAAGCTGACACAAAGTCACTGGTGGCGTACGCTGCATGCCAAACGAACTACTGTGCGGCCTACCAACTAGCGAACCCTGAACGGGAAGTTAATTATGGATAGTAGGTTTGGGTTCGATGTGTACTGATAAAGAAAGTTGGTGAAATCCGCATGGTTACCATGTGGGCAGAGCTCGTTTGGCAAGCAGATGTCGATTCCAGCAGATCTGTCTACTTATTAACTAGACACTCTCAGGTGAAATGCATAAGTCCTTTTAAGAGAGTAAGGAATGCTCGTAATTATATGCCGTCATAGGGGTGATTGCATTTCAAACCAGGTAGCCTTCGTCCTGATGTTAATTCACGGCTTTCCTATAAGATACGCATTTTTATTAGCACCCCGTGGACTCACACCACTCTACTACTAATCGTATATAGAGTTGCTTCGAGGCAATAAAGCAGCCTGTTGTTGATTGCTCCTAATTTAAGAATACGACAGAGGAGGCAAATACTTGACTAGTTCAGATCTCGAAACTCGGCTCAGGTTGTCACTCCTACCCCTCTTGTCATGGACATTTTAAAGGCGCAGAAAATTACACCTTCGTGAACTACAGAAGGAGATTTATTTATCGCGCGGACTGGCAGTTAGTATCGGCAGATGAACGGAAAGGACAGAGGAGTGAGACAAATGCGTTTCCAGGCAGACACCTGTGCCTGATTCTACTATCTCCAGGGGCGACCGTTAAACTGGGTCTCCCGAAAGTCACATGGATGGCTGTGATAGCGACCGAAATATGAATTAACGACGGAATCCTGACTTCCAGGTGTTAAGATTCCAGGACTAGAAGCTCGCACAAGCAACCGATGTCCTCTTTGTATTGATAAGGACTGCATATTGACAGTCCTTGGATAAACACGTAGGATATGCTCGAGCATTCCAGTACTCACCGCTAACCGACAAAGCTAAGAGATACCCTTTCATCAAACCGCCTGTATTCAGAAACATAAATTATCTTTGCCACACTTTGTGCGCTTTAACCTAGGTAGACTTCCACATCCTGTGTTGCACAATAATAAATCTTTCGTTCAACTTCGAAAAATGAGGGCACATTCGACCAGGCACAAAAGTTGCAGGCCGAAATGATGAGATGCGTAGTTTCGTGTTTATGGACCCACTGCGATATCTCCATTTCCAAAAATGTTTCACCGTGGCCGTAATAACCACGGTCAGTCCTCCGGTATGGTTCTGAATACGGGGTTACATGCATGGAGCATATGCATATGGTTGATCTACTGCTGCATAAGAACAACCTCTAGAGCAAATTACACCCACTTTCTCCCCAATGAGACAGTCTGCCCTCCGGGAATATATCTCAGAACTTCCAAGAAAGATGGCGCAGGTTGTTTTAGCACCTTCCTCGTCAGCTACATCATGCGCTCAGCGTGTCTGCCCTCGAGCGGGTGTCGTAAAACTGGAGGTGTCGAAGAAGTCGTTAACTCAAAATCTCGCTTGACAGCGTTCACCAAAACATGAAAACTGTGCTTGAAACTAGTGTAGTTGATCCTCAATCTTGAAGAAGGGCAGGAGTCAGGCATTCCAGACTCACTGACGCAGATCGGAAAGCGTAGAGGGGTCCCGTTCGCGAAATAACCGGGGCCGTCTGATCGGAGATGACCACAACTGCACCAAGTACGCATAAGGAAGCACCGTGGATCAGTTTACTAGACGCTCCATTACTAATCGATCCACTAAAAACAGCAATTATCTATTTTCTTTGCTGTGGGCTGAAATCCACTTGATAAGACTTGAGGCGTCCACTTCTGTTAGAGATGCCCACTAACAGAAGAGCCAAACGGAATGCAACCACGCGCCTGGGCACATTTTAAGCTTGCAAAGAGTGAAGTAAAAAGAAAAACGAATAGAGGTGCTAAGTGGTTTGAGATTTAAACGACGCAAACGAAGAAGCGTAAACCTTATTGTCAATCGTGTAACATCAAATGCATCACCTTAAAGACATAGACGTCGCAGCCTACATTTTCGCTCTGTTCATATAACACATACAGTGCTGTGCACAGGTACTTTGATAAACACGTTAAGTCAACGGAGAAGTCAATGTAATAAAGTGATTAATTTTAGTTCAGCAGATGTCATTTATTGTCAGAGGAGGTAGTATCTGATGTGATCTGGTATATATCTGGAGCAAACGTTACAATAGAACCATTTGATTGGTTTCCTAGGCAATGTGTGATAGGAGTCAGCGCCTTAGATCCACATTTTTTAACGTCATAGACAACGTGCTCTCTATCATTCACGCCTACCACTAACCCATTCCTACTCTGATCTCTCACTACCACACCATCTCTTTTTCTTCTCACCATTTAGATGCTCACTTCTGAGATACTTACTTGCCTGACTCTTTTTTGGTACTTATTATCATGCTAGATTTACTGAATGACTTTGAGGACACTACTACCGCAGCAATTTTACAAAAACTTGTAAACAGAATAAGCATCATGGAAATATGGTAGATATCATAAAAAATAACCGATATGCTATTATTTATTAAAAGATAATGTTGTACCTTTATCCAGAAGAAAACATATAATGGGTTAAAAATTACTGAACATTAATAAACTAGTACGCTGTACAATGAAAGCGACGGTTTGCAAGTAAACTGGAGTCGCACCCCACACAAATAAATGAAAAAGTCAGATTTGACAGGTTTTTAAATCGATCAAAAAGTTTGAATGCAAGATTCATTGTCATCTCTGCAGGTAAGCAGTCAAGAGGTTTATAGCATCCTGCACATGGATTTGTCAGTCATCAAAATAACGCGTGTGACTGATGTAGTCTGCGAGCTCTATCTGTTGTATTTCTGGGCCGTCAACCTATTGCACTCACTGCTAAACATTTTGAGAATTGAGTCTGCTAGGGAATTCTGTTTAGAAACAGTTTGACCGTTGTTTCTCACGAGGTCCACCCACATGTTAAAGAACATAACAAACTCACATGAATAACATAAAGGGCAGTCATAAAAATGGATGGTTGAATATTGTCCTGGTTAATCATTGGGTTGCAACCCAAAATATACGCAGCCCTATCTGCGTACGTGATCTCCGTTGCTGCGCGTTGTGCCTGTGCTCCTTATCAGAGCTGATATTTCCACTATCGTGAGAGGCATGTACGCCGGATGAGATACGATCGATCACCTGCGGTACGTAACGCAAGGTTGGAGCGCCTTGAGAGATTTTCGTCAAGCTGAGTCAAATGCGGGTGCGTGCGCGATCGATCGATGCGTACACGCATGAGCGCATTATCAGAGGGTCTTGACGCTCTTCACCCCGCCCGTCACGTGCGTCGGATTGTTTACAGTGAGGAAAATGCGCTGAGCTGTTGACCTCACTCTCTCCCCCACCCCACAATCAGACCACCATCCGAGCCGGTCAGTTGTCTAATTAATTGAGTGGGCGCATTGGCTGACGGGTCGGCGTACGCGTTTTCGCGCCACAGCACGTCGTGGCCCCCATAACGCACACACCAGGATTCACTTACTAAGGGGGTATGGAAGATCCATCGCCGTCTGACTCCCAGTCCACTGGTCAGCCACTCGACACACACAGCACATACACTGGACCGACGGTGTGGTCTGGTGTAAGCGTCAAATTGGCAACCTTCCCAAGCCATGGTTTCTAGGAAACCGGGATTTTACCAGGTACATTATGATGATGGTGAGGATGTTGTCTATGTATTGGTGTAGATGGTGTGCGCTGATGTGGCTTAGTCTCCGGTGGTTTACCGCAGGTTGTCGTGGAGGCGCATGCTTCCTTATAGGCCCATGCTGTGTGTAAGTGTGCGGGAGCAGTGATGGCAGTAAAGGTGGGCGCGGCGACTGTATTTCGGAGCCCCAGGCACTGGTTCACCAGCCTCCATGCGATGGATTCGCAGGTGACCGACCAGGCCGATGCGTGAGTTGAAGTTGTGGGCACATTGTGGGCAAGAGAAATCGGTAGAGGCTGGGGGGATGTCATTCATGGTAGTGGGGGTGGCAGTGGCGGTAAGAATGGCAGGAGTGGAGGGTGTGCATGATGTATCGGTGTTGTCGGCATTGCGGTGAATTCCGCTGTCATGGATGCGCATGTGACTGAATAGGCCCATGCGATGAGTGAATGCACAAGGACAGTGAGGACAGTGGAGGCGGCGATCACTGCTGTGTGTTGGTGCTCCGGGCACTGGCGCACCAGTCTCTATACGATGGATTCGCAAGTGACCGACCAGGCCGATGCGTGAGGTGAATGTGCGGTCGCATTGAGGACAGTTTAGGAGAGAGTCCCCATCGCTGATGGTGGTGGTGGTGGTAGTGAAGGCGAAGGACGTGGTGGTTGCAGTGGTGGGGGTAATGGGTGAAGAGTAGAGGGATGTGGTCTCTATGATGGTGGGAGTAATGAAATTAATGCCAGGAGGGAGGGTGGGGGGTCTGAAGGAGGGTTAGAAGAATTTGACGTAGAAATTTGGATTTCCGGATTGTTGGTGCATTGCGTCCGAAGATGTCCAACCAGGCCGATTCGCGCGCAGAAGATGCGTTGACAGTGCGGGCATGTTGGAAGGGCCTGGGCATCGACGATGTTGGTCCGGGTTGCTGGTGACTTTCGGGCCACTCTTTTGGCCCACGCGGTGGCGATCCGGTTGGCCTCATAGATTGCTGAACCAGTCTTCACGGATCTTCTCCATGCCATTTCTATCCTGGGCGAAGTCCTTCCAAGTCGTCAAGTTGATTTGCAGTTGCTTTAAGCGACTTCTTCAAAGTTTCCTTATAGCGTCGTTTTTGACCTCCCTGTCGGCGAGCACCCGTAGCGACATCTCCGTAGAATCGTTTGTGTAGTCGCTTGTCGTCCATTCTTACCAGGTGGCCACTCCATCGCAGTTGCACTTGCCTCAGCATAGCGTGGATGCTGAGGATTCCGGTCCGCTCCAGGACTTCCGTGTCTGGGATCCTGTCTTGCCATCTCAGCTTCAGTATTCTGCGGAGGCAGCTGAGATGGAAGTTATTCAGCGTCCTGACTTGGTTCAAGTAGACGGTCCAAGTCTTCCAAAAATGATTGGACAGTGGACAGGAGCTGCAACCTAAAAATGTAATGGAACTTGGCATAGTCTTTTTATGGTCCGCTGGGTTTCCTCCTACAGAAGTTGGAGGAGTAGATCGACAATTTTTAGGGTCATGGACAGTAGATACAGAAGAGGAAAATGAGGGGATCAAGGGCGCTGTTGTTTTTAAGCAATATTTGTGATCTGGTTTTGCGTTGAACGTTCAATGGAGAGCGATCTCAGACGTTCACGGAGCAACAAATGAGGACGAATCCGACAATCATACCCACCAAGGCAGTGAGACCAGAGATGGTGATCAATGTGTTCTGTTTGCAAAGCTGTACCACATTATACGTCAGACTATTGGCATACATCCACTGCTTTTGCGTTGAATGGCCTGAATCTTTTCAACCCCAACAACTGCCGGAAAACAGGACCAACAGTGACGTAATTTTTTTATTGATGCACACGGTTAATCCAATCCCATTCTTATCTTTCTATGGTAGAGCACAGAAATAAGTAACTCACCGTATAACAAGTACGCTTGCACTAAATTCCAAAGGGTTAGCTTTATGGCCAGGGAATAGGCAACGTCCTCGAACGTAGCACAATGTCTCCCGTCATATGGCGGCGTACCTAACCTATCTACTTTGGCGTTTCAGCCTGATGTTTCTTTCTGTTGGGGTTAAAGTGAAAGGTACATGAATTTCTACGGATTTAAAATTGGGAAATTTTCCGTTTTCAATGTTGGACGACATCTAATTTGAGTCAACGTTATCATTTTTACATGTTGGTTCTCTCCACGTGGTACAACAATGACCGCAGTCAGCTGAGTGGTTAGCAGAACGAGGATAATATCGAGACTGCGGATAAGTAGATGCGATCACTGGAACAGGAAATTTATTCGTCTGACATTCCAAAATCCTACTCGAACCCATCCTCAGCAACGGCATCGGATACGGAGCGCAAAGATACCATGTAACATGGCGCAGGAAGAAATTAAGCGACTGGCCTTCCCTGTTGTTCTCGTCCGCGCAAAGGGTCTGGTTGCCTAAAGAACAAAATGTTCAGGAAAGAAACAGGTGCGACGCAAGTACTGCACTTCAAAAACAGACACCCAATCGACCCCAAACTCAGTTTCCTAATGACACTATACCGGCGTGTTAAGCTGCACAACAGTGAAGCGGAAGACAACATTGCCGCATTTCAATTGAGAAAATGCTGCCTGCGCAACTCCGTCAACCGGTGCGTGCGCAAATGAGACGGGCGATAGAATCGCACCGACCCCAGATTTTGTCGAGCACTTCCGTAAGTCCGCAACGTCTCGGAGGCCTTTAGCCGCCTTATTGCATCACTTTGAGTTGGAGTCGCAGACAGACCGGAGGAAGCCATTAGGCGTCAGGTTATGAGACCATTAGACCCGCTGCCATGACAACAAACTTCAGGAGTCGTTTATCGGATCGGATGCAGTTGCAGGCAGCATAATGGTAGCTCAGTGTTTGTGCACTGCCGGCATAAGAACCGCTCGACTGCCAACGTACGGGTGGAATGCCTCGACAAACGACCTATTAAAATGCAGTTGTGCTGCCAAAGCGCTTCAAGCTCCATCGTTACAAGCGTAATCAGGTTTCTCAAGCTTTTTGTAAGAGCCAACTGAGTTAAAACGAAAGAAAGGCACGTTCTTAGATCTTAAATCCATTCGTTTGCATCATCATACACTCAAAAAATTAACGAGTATCTTCTGTTAAGTTTGAACAGGATGGGTTTAAATCTTCGAATGAGGTCGGCCATTTACACAGATCTCTCATCAAAATTACATTTCACTACATCTCTCACGATCACCAACGCTTCTCAGCTAATGGTGGTTGTTTTAGAATTTGTCTTATGATCTCTCCTGTGTTTTCGGGTACTAAGATACCTTGGCAGTCGTCCCAAAACTCAACCAACGCTGTAATCTCCTAACACACTGAGCTCGTGCTTCGCTTCACAGAGCATCTTTGATCCCAACAATAAACTCCCAACATTCGTCGCAGTTTATTGTATAACTATCAAAACCTACGGCTTCTGCGTTCATCAAGGGAAGTTGCGTGTGGTGCGATAAAGGCCTAGTTGCCGCAGCCATGTCGTTCAATTCAGAAAAATACTCAACAGTAAAATTTCTTCTTCAAGCTGGCTCATCGATGGTTGCCGTTCGACTGGGGGTTGGAAAATCATGATGCAAACAATTCACAACTAATGTGGATGTCGCATCTTGCGAGTATTTTGACCCGAAAGAACTTGAATTTGCGGCCACGTCCAGTCGAATTAGTCGCTATTTGGAAGCTGGCGTTGTTTTCCCCACTATTGCTGCAGACTCGGCCATCCGCAGCTGGGCTGATCACCCTGTTTCTGTGATATATTTTCTTCGTCCATAATTGTGTCAGATGCGATAAACAACCATATCTGGTGACACAGCGAGTACGGCATCCTTCGGTGTGCCCCAACTACCTTAAGAAGCCATCTTCCCCATGGCTGTACATATGCCAGGAATGTTCATCACCACAAAGGAAAAGCTCAACACCGAATATGAGGTCACTAACGAGTCATCATCAACCCCAGGGCTTCTGAATACATTTTTATACATCGTACTAAAGTCATTTCAGTAACCAGACGTTGTTCGTACAATTTTCAGCACTTCCATTATTTGATTCGGTCATCTTCAAAAGGACGGTGAAGAGTTGGCGCCAGTCGAGAGTTTACCACTATCTCACATGTAGGCCCAACCTTGTAAGTTGCATCTTGTTCTGTTAATATTATTGCTGATTACTGCAACCCCAATAAACCAGTGTTTCTTACGACGCGGCGTCCTAATTCACCTCCATTCCGCCGAAATAAGCACCCGAAGTCTTGTACTAGAAAGTTGAGTAGGCCTACGGTGAATCTTACAGCCGTCCCAAAAGTGAACATTTCATAAGTCTGTTCGAATTTTTCCAGGGTATTTTTTTACTATTGCGAGAAAAATCCCTGAGCATATCAAGAAAATAGGAAGTTAAATCTCCGGTTTGGCGGCACAACTAGTGATACGAGAACTAGGGAAGGTTGCTTTTTATCTAGCAGGAGCCAATCTTATGGCGTTGTTACGTTGAAAAGTTTTTAATCGTCAAGAACATGATTAAAAATTACCATAATCGGCTCAAGTCACAATTTTGCATGAGTGAAGATGAAAAGGAGCAGTAACTGCCCCCCTTAGATGTGCTAATCAGGCAACGGATCGACAGCGGTTCTCAGAAATTTGACCAAAACCACAACTTTTCCGTTCGCACATCAACCATCCGTTGGCTTGCAAACGAAGCTGTGTGCGAACACTATTCAAATGGCTCCAAACTCACTTCAGCAACCCGGAAGAAAAAAATCACATGGGGCACCATATCTCCGAAAGCAATTTATGCGAAATAGCTAGCAATGGGATTTAAAAGTCGATGCCTACGTGTTAGCCTTCGGAGGATCCAAACGGAAACAACACCAATTATTTGGCAGACTTTTGCATTCATCTTGGATGATACGGAGGTGACTGAGAGCATTGTTTCAGGACTAGATGTTGGAAGTGCATATCAACCCAAATCTACCATGAAAAGTTATGGATCAATTAAATTCCGATGAGTAGTCGAGTTTAGTGTAATGCAACCCATGCCTAACAGTAACTTATAATCACACGGGTCAGACTGAACTCACGCCGCGATCGCGCATACACGAACATTGACTGGCTGGCGACGATGTGAGGAATTATCTTAAGTTGCTGTCCACACCAGAAGCAAGACAAACCGATAATTGATTGAAGCCTCGACATCGAATGGCAAATCAATCAGTTGATGTATTTATATGGTGCCAGCATACAGACCCCTGTGCAGTCACATCCAGATCTGCATCACTGCTTCTTTCTTGGCTCATACCTTCTATAGCTGTCACCTTTATCTCTGATGATGGGCTTTTGTAAAAATGCAGATTAAATTGCTCCATTGCTCGAGTAGACTTCTTATTTACTTGTATACGGAAACAACATCGAATTAAGAAGGGGTGGATGCAAAGCAACATTTGTAAAGAATGGCTTACATGTTTCAGAAAATAACGTCTAAGCTGACTGCTGCGAGAGCAGTATGGTTGACCGAAAGAGTAAAGGATTCTCAAAGTCTCGATAACTTAATGGTGCATCGAACCCCCCGAAAAGCTCTGAAGCTAACGCTGAACTGGATGAGCTCATAGTATTTTCTACACAGCCGAATACTCTCATTTTTGAGGACTTAAATGCACATAACATTTACTGGAACTCCACCTCCACCGACAACGCTGAAACAGCATTCGATCAGCAACTTCTACGTTTAACTGACAAGTTAATTCTTATCCACAATGTCTTGTTTCCATAGGCGCTTATTCAAAAATGATCTGTTGAACTGTGCCATGATTAATTCCAAATTTGTTAACAGTTACATAAAGCATAGCACGTGGAAGAAAGATCCAATCCCACTATTACGAACTGTCGAGGGTGCGGAACACTCAGAGGACAGGGATAAGGTTGAACATCTGTCATAGTTCTTCCGGTCCGTCGTGACAACAAAACCTAACCTCTTCACATGTACTTATGAAGACGAGGTAATTTCTACGATTGAGACAGTCCTCTTTACCGAACAAATCATGCAGGAACGGTTGATAAACTTGAAAGAGTCGACCTCTCCATGCCCCAATACAATCCCGGGTAAGGTGTTGATGGTGCTACCTTCTGAAATGGCCAAACCACTAGCCTTACTCTTTCAGGCATCATTTACTACTGGGTGCCTAATCTCCTATTGGAAGTCCGCAACCATTAGTTCGCTATTCACGAATGGACGTCGAACGTCTACGAATAGCTACAGGCCAGTGAGACTTTCCTCCATTTTTTTCAAAATCATAGATAAAATCATCAAGGAAGCATTGATGCAGTTCCTCGAGCAAAATCACGTCCTCTCCGACGCCGAATCTGGCTTTTAGAGTGGTAGGTTCTGCCATAGGAATCTGCTATCCTCACTTGGTCGCTGGATCAAAGCACGCGACGAAGGCAAAATGGTGCATGCCATTTACATTGACTTCAAAAAGACCTTCGACAGCATTCCTCACCAACTTCCCCTGCACAAACTGCGAAGCATAGGAGCTCGTGGAAGACTCCTTGTATAGATTCAGAACTTTTTAAATAAACGGTTCCAAAGAGTCCAAGTCGGACGCCAGCATTCCTCAAAGGTAATCGTGGTGCGTGGCGTCTTACAGGGCTTAATTTTAGGTCCTTGTTTTCATCAAGAATTGCGTCAGTGACCGAGACTCTGACATCCTTCTGTTGACTGACGACATAAAATTGTCGAAAGATGTTCACACTGCGGCAGACGAAGACCATCTACAACTACAGGCTTGAGGACTGGTCAAAGCCCTAGCATATGCTCTTCAGTATTATTAAGTGCAACTTTCTTCAAATTGACAACTTTAGAACCTCACCCCCTATAACTGCGCATGGATCGATGGATAAAAATTTTTATTCAGTAACCGAGTGGTTTCAGCGTAGGACGCGGATGCGGTTTTCTCCAGTGGGTGTTCCTTCAAGTGCAAACTTAATGCTCACCTAGCTGCTCACTTACAATTCACTACAGTGTGCACGTGATTATATTACTGATAATAAATGAATAGTCATTTTAAATGTATTATTTTCGACTAGCCAATGACTGCTTACTTTTCCCGTCATTATGCAAACAACGTCTTTTCGATTTGCCTCATGTATCGCTGCTTTTTATTAGCTACTTTGTAATCTCTACGGATTTTAAAAGCCTATCATTCCTTTAATAAAACTGAGCCGAGCGGAAAAAATAGATTGTCCACCTTCTAGTCACACAAGTGTTTCCAGGATAACCTGCAGCCGTCGAACTTGTTGAACAGCGATTTGTCCGCTGCCAATCGGATGCAGAATGCTTTTTCTTTCTTATTCCTTAGATGAAGCCTACTGGAGAGGTCAAGAATACTACGCAGAAGCAGGCCCCCACTGTTTGTCATAGTGACTACAGTTCATTCCTTCCCCTACTATCCTTCTTACCTATTTTCCATACAAAGCACATCGCTAGTTAGGGTAATACGACAGGAAACTTTCTTCTGTCAATCCCCACCAATCCTTGTCAGTTCTAACGACGAAGGTGTGGCGTACGCGTTCACACACACACACACACATACCGACCGCTCGGCCGGCCGGTAGTTGAGGCTTGAAGGGGCAGAAGCCAGAGAGGAATCGGACGGGAAAGAAGTCACAGCTGTTAAATTAATAAAGAGTTGCCCCATTTGCGAGCGTTGAATATCTGGGGTGGGGGCAGGTGTGGGATGGAGGAGGAGGAGGAGGGAGGAGGAGCTGGCAGACTTGAAAATACCGAGCAAAATGAACAAATGCGCTCCATCGTAGTGTGGCCTGAGAACTACCATCTTCTGACTAGAGAGAGAGAGAGAGAGAGAGAGAGAGATTCGTAAGAGTAAGATAGAAGGTGGAGATGGACAGCAAATACTGCTCCAACTAGCGGTTCTTAAGGCTTGCAACTCAGTGCACTGCTTCTGGTGAGAAATGGTCTTCTTGTTGTTGATAGAACCACTTCTTCTCTTTCTAAGCGTATGGTAGGTGCGAAAATCATTAGTAAAAAGGGGAGCCAAAATGGTGTCTTCAGCATTGAACGTAAACGGGACCAACTTGCTTCAAAAAAGTCCCACATTAAGTTGATAATTCGATCAAAACTTCTCGAAAATCCTTCCGAAGCCGCAATAGAAATATAATGGTTCAGTGGCAAACAGGGGCAGATCTACCAATGCAATCGGATGTGGATTTGCCTGTTTCTTCCTTTACCACACACTTGGGATAAAACTGGTTTGTGATCGCAAATACTTAGTGCCAGCTGATACTAGAGGATGAGAGCATAGGTATTTCCCGAAATATTATACAATGTTGCCGACAGATTTCACTGGGGTAAATGCTATAAGCGTAAAAAAAGAGGAAAGGTAGAACGCGATGTCCACTGCACATAAGTATAATTTGTTTATTAATTGCAGACAAGTTTCTGAGATGAATGACCGACCCCTTGCTCAGACTTTACAGATATATCACTACTGTTACATTTCTTTTGAGCTTATTTCGCTTAGTATACTGCTCATTGCACTCTCCTTATATGAAAACCTGTCGAGCCTGCCGGAGCCAGGTCCCGCATGACAAACGTAACCTAACTCTAACCTTAACTTAATTGCTTACCCTAATCAGTAAACCTAACCTAAAACCCTCACCCTAAATTCAACCCTTAAGCCTGACCTTAAACCTAACTGCAAAACCCTACGGCCAACTATTATCTGCAAAATCTAACCTTGGCTTTAAAACCCTAATCATAGCCCTATTCTTTACATTGAAACCATAACCCATGCACTTACCTTATGACTCTAATTCTAAGTCTAGCCCTAGCACCTTACCCCTAACCTCAATTAAAGCCTTAACCACAACTTTAACTCTTACACCTAACTGTATTCACTTATATTATAACAGAATAGCAGTAATGTTGTTTTTATAAGTAGGCTAAGTGTGAGGCTGAGGGAATTGGCCAGCTTTAACAATGATATTACCAGCAAAGTTAACCTAACCCTACCACAATTTGCAACATGTCAAACCATACCAATACAGTCCCATCCAAATAAAAAATGAAGCCAAGGTTTTCAAATAATGAAAAGTTGGGGCTACACAGGTTACCGTCACCTATAATATTATCAGTTCAACGTAATTCTTGCTAATTTAATCGATACGGGAATAAGTCAGCAAAAATGTAAAATAATAAATTTACGAGTGCACCTCTATGCCAGATATCTTGAAAATACATTTGGATTATTGTTCTTCTTCTGGGTTGAACTACTGCTGATCTCGCAAGCTCCATGCGAGGTGTAAAAATCCCGTTAAGAAGGCCTTTGGATGCCTACGCATGTGTAGAGGGTTTCTAAAAACCTTGTGAAGGACAATAATTTCGTCATATTACTTTCCATTGTAAGCTCTAGTGAGGCTCTCGATAGTGCAGAACGCTCCACCTCAGAAGAGGTCGTTTTGCCTAGTTTGAAACTTTTGGGCAATAGCAGCCACGCTGTTGAGAAAGAGTTTTTGCGATTTGCTGCAGGTGGAGGATGCAGGGGTTTTAAAGGCTCGTGCCCCATGAAGTCTCCGAATTGTCTCCGAATCGGGTGTCTGCGCGGGAACGGTGCTTCTAGATGGATACACTTTGAACAGATGATACGATCCAGCGAGTCCACGAGGCGTCCTTACCTCCAGTGACATCGTGTAGAGCCGGCACCTGCAGATTTACTTCAGCAGATGACTGGCTTAAAGTTAGCGCTACGGTTAGCTCCCCTGTCCCCAAAAGCTCACCAGGGGAGACATATAAGATGGTGGTAGGCTTGTGTTTTAGTCCCCATGGCCTCTCCCGCCCACCCAAGATCCTAGTCAGCTTGAGCCGTCTGGACTTTGTAGACAGGTGAACATTGTTGGCAAAGACACAAGAGACTAGAATGGCCATTTCCAGCTCATTAGCAATCATCAGCCAGTGGCTTAGAGCGTTGACCTTATAACCTCCAGGTCGCGGGTTCGAACATTGGGTTGTGCAACCCCCTGGGGGCTGTCTCTGCCGAAATAGCTTTTCGAGTAGGTCTTCGTAGGCAGTCGACTTGAAGTGAATCCAGGGTCTTGCGGCTGCTGGGATGCATACGGTGCTCAAGCTTTCGTGCTGCCCATAGGTGTGGGAATCTGACTGCAAATTCTTCCCCAACTGCCGATGATATTAAGTACTACGCAGGCATGGCAAACTGTTCAATAATAGCAACTTCGAAGACGTAGTCCAATTAATTGTTATACGCTCGGCGTAGACTGCAGGCCAGCAGTTCCTTTGTAAAAGGCATGCACTGCAACTACCATGTGGACGTACACACTACGATGCAACACCATAAAAGCAACCAAATTCGGCGCGATAAACTGCTCCCTCGGAGTTGGGGTGCCAGAAGCGCGCGCTATAATACCAGAGCAATTGGTGGGCCGGATGTCCGAAGGTGCGTTGGCAATCATCGATAAAAGGCTCCTTAAACCGACTTCGTGTGGAAGTTTAGCCTTCCTAATATGGCTCGTTTTCTAGCTCATGCAATGTCAACCAAAATTCAGCGTCGTGGCTTCCATTCGAAAAGCCTGTTTAATTAGCGTTGTAAAATTAATTACCGTGCAGCCTAATCCCATAATATACACGCATGGAGAAGAATCCGGCTTTTAAGATAAATTCATTCCAACCATCTGGAAAAACCAGGCTTTGTAAAACAATTACTTCTTACATAGCAAGAATTTTCCAATGCTTTCCAGTTTCTCTTATAAAATAAAATAAATTTAATCTAAAAATATGTCCGAAATATTACTTTTGTTATCATTTTGTTATCAATTACGTCTTCTTCGAATTTGATGCATTAAGAAAGGGTATCTTTCAGGATAAAATGCTTTTGAAGGGAAGTTTTGGAAGTACTAAATCAGTGCTCTAAGTCACCTTCAGGAAAATATTTAAGTAGATTGCCAACTAAAGCTTACTATGAGTCATTATGAAAGTCTGTTAAAGAGTTTCGCTAGCATCTACATGACAAATAATCGAACTGACGATCGTTCTATCGCAGCATAATGCATATATATTTTGCATACAAGAGAAGATGGCAGAGAAGATGATATTTTATAAAATTTCGCATCTGGCCACAAAATATCCACCCCCCAAAACTTGAATTTTTGGGTTCATATCTTCTGTCTTCATAGGAGGGCAGATAAATAATGTTTTGAAAAAGTTTACATTCAAATCTACACTCAAATTTTTTTAAAAAAAACGATATTTCTGAGAGGACCATAATTAACTTGTTTCCACCACGTCTTTTCTGTAGAATTTAGTTTAAACTGAGGAAGAAAGATAAACAATTTTTGCACATACACTTTAAGAGTTAAAGCACATTTTTCTACTTAAATTCCTCCATTCTTATTCAATTTGATGGCTCTTGCCTTCAAAAATAACCAATTCAACTAAAAAGGGGGCATTTTAAAATTTTTATGTTTAATGTCAATTTGCATTTTAAACCTTCGGTCTTAAATTGGTTATTTTATATAATAAAATTTGGCCTGAAGTTGTTTGACCTTGAGACAAAAATACTTCCCTCTATCCCTCATCATTCAGTAGGCTTTTTGCAAGCAATTTTAGGTTTACATCCAGGGAGCGATTGTTTTGCATTGCCCTGTCCATAGTCTTTGCTGTTTACAGAAGTGAACTATTGTAGCCATTAAAATTGAAATAAAGTTAATGCTTTCTGCAACATAGCTTTTTCAAATTTTATTCGTCAAGTACTAAGACCTAGTTAGATGAGGGAACGCGTGTGTTTACAAGGAGATTATCCTTGCACGTACCAATTGAATTCCTGGATCCAAATTCAACACATTTTGAATCCTGAAAAAAATTAATTCCTTACAGCCCTAAATATCCAACGAGTTTCATCAATATGTGTTAATGCTCAATACATACATACTCAACTGTTTCGCCATTTGTTTAAATAGCGAAGACTATGGAGGTTGTTTTGCAATATATTTAAATCGGAAATATATGTGTAAGTTCATGTAACAGCCTTGGAAGTCTTAAAAAACTTTCATCGACCCTCTCCTTACATCAAGCATCTTAATACTTGTCCCAGTGGTAATTTTATTGATCGTACGGAATCAAAGTACTATTTTTTTTCCGTTCCAAATTGCTAAATACTCGGGTGCAATAAAGATTTTACCGTAAAGGAACATAATCTGGTCTTGAGAAACGCTGTAAATTAGAAAGAATCTTTACAAATTCTAAAAGGAAGATCGTTTATTTAAATATCGACAGGTTAGTTGTGAATGTCTGCTTGGCGGGATAGTGACCTCATCTTCATATTTTAAGCTGTTTTGGCGTGAATATCTATTCACTGCAACCTCAGTAGGGGCATGTACGTTTTCCTCGGACAATCTCTATTTTAGGCCGTGTTAAGGTCAACTTCCAATGCTTTACGAAACGTAGAATTAAACATATCCACTCAAAACTGCCTGTTACATGAATTTGCTTTCCAATACTGCGGCATACGATTTCTTCAGTGAATGCATCATGCTTCGTATCCCAGAAAAACTAATTAATTCACAGGATCGCTCTGAAGCCAACAATTGTGCTGTGATATTGTAGGGATTGCCAGAAGGATATTTGGGCAAGACACTGCGTTTTACAGCTCATGAGTAAATTTAAGCTTATGCCCCAAACTTTTCAGTCTTCCGACACCATGGAGGTAACATTTTATGGTTAAAAACCTTTTTCCTGTAAGCAAGTTACATAAAAAAAACTGTGGTACTTTTGGGGGTTTCTATGCTGATGTTTTTTTAAATTTTAGCTGACGTATGAGTTGGCTAAAGTTTTCAAATTAGGCAAAACGACCTCTTCTGAGGTGGAGCGTTCTGCACTATCGAGAGCCTCGCTAGAGCTTACAATGAGCTTATTTTGAAGGTTGTAATAAACATAAAAAAGGATATAAATTTATTGCCAATCAATTGAAAACAGTGAAAATCGTGAAATATTCACCGGTATTTCAAGGAGTATCTGAAAATAATTGTAATCCAATACGAGAAATATCAAAAGACAAATTTTGGCGAAAGGATAGTGCTCTTACTATAAACTATCACCTGGCAATTCTGTTTACATTTATTCATCGCATTTACAGTGATTTTTCATGTTTACAGAATTTTTGGTTTTTTAAAAGTTAGTATTTCTCAACAAAATGATATTGCTTTTCAGATCTCCTTTACGTTTAAACTTCGCTTGATTTTTTTATCATTAATATTACAAAGTTTTGGTTCATGCCGGTTGAGGCCGGTTTGTGAGTGATTATCAATATTTCGTAAAGTTTGGTATTTTGCAGGAGTTAGGTCACACAATGTAGGTGTGGCCCTCTCTCAATGAGTGTCTTCAAGGTTGCATCAGCTGATTATGCCTGGTAGCATAAAAAATGGATCGCAGATTAAACCATCGTTAACACTAACATACTTTATAAAGATGACCATGTACGCATCGAAGAAGTCAAAGAAGTTAAAAGCACACTTTTGATTAATTGTCCCCAGGCCTGCACAACAATATGCACCCCGCTAGGGCATCTAAAGGCTAAAAACGATGGCTTAACAACGCTGAGAGAGAGAGAGAGAGAGAGAGAGAGAGAGAGAGAGAGAGAGAGAGAGAGAGAGAGAGAGAGAGAGAGAGAGAGAGAGAGAGAGAGAGAGAGAGAGAGAGAGAGAGAGAGAGAGAGAGAGAGAGAGAGAGAGAGAGAAGAGGATTGATGGTGTCTAGCCATGTCAAAACCGGGAGGAGGACTTATGGCTGGTTTTACCAGGGGGCCAGGTGGTATACCAATGGGTTTTATTTGCGTTTCTTCGCTGAACCTGGACGTAGCAGCATGCATGAGGGAGGTTGGTGTGGATTCTGATTTCGACCAGTTTGGTTGGAGACCTTGATTGACCGTGTTTTTCGAGCATGAGAACGCCTCAGATATCTCGCATCTTTGCCCGTTTGAAAAGCTACTGTTTCCCCAGGCGTTGGAATCAGCTGACTCTTTTTCCTCTGAATCAAAGTCTGAACTGGTGCCTACTAAATAGCAGCCATCAACCAGTTGAATGAATTAAATAGGATGCCAACATACGAGCTGCTCCGCGGGACCAAAGGATGATGCAAGTGCAAACATTGAATAAGTCTGACAGATAGCATACCGTTGCTTTCGAGGCGAAAAAGAGGTAGGTTGAGTAGATTCACGCAGTGGCGGAGTTCAGTTGACTATCTGGTTCTACCTCTGTTGATGCGTTTTCCCACCCATACACATCCAAAGAGAATTCTGACGGATGTCTAATTGACAGTTTTGTGACAGAGGTACGCGCACAAGCACGAAGTTTGGATTCTCACGTGGGCGAGCGCACCTACGTTCGAAGAACAGAGCAAAAACCCTAGGACTCGCCGGTAGGTTTTGGACCGTGCTTCAGTTAATAGAGCCATTGATTCTACGATATCGCGGGCCACACCAATTCGGTTTGAAGTGGAGATGCCCACGAACTGGCTCATCGTCGAAGACAAATAAGCCTGATTATGAAGTGGCACTCACCGATCAAGTTGCGGAAGGCGCTTGTCCTGCTCTGCCTTGGGGCTCAATCTAGGGCCCTCGCAGGCTTCACTTAGTGACCAGTAACACATATATATGCTGGAGTACTAGTCGCTACCTGCGGGGGCTGTAGATTGAGTCTCAAAGCACAACGAGACAAGCGCGTTCCGAAAGTTGATCGAGGAATGTCAATTCATCATTGATATTCCCAATCACAACCACCATGACAATGAGCCCGCGGCTCATTGGTAGAATGTTCAACTAAATTACCAAAAATCAAGCGTCCGAATCCCAGGTGTTCCACACTTGGGATTGTGTATGACTGACTGATGACGGCGTATAAGTCCGAAATGGCCATTCCAGTCACCCTTGTCTTTTTAAGTACTCAACCATACAAAAAGGCCTAACATGGTTATCTCTTTCGCCGGTAAGATAGTCAGTATAGTATAACTGGATATAAGGTAGTTGATTTCGATTTTACTGGAGGTATGTGCCCCTCAGTACAGCCTGGAGCCAATAAAAAACCCTCTGGGAAGAGAAATAAACCATTACTAGGAAGCCGATTTATCTCTTTAATAGGTAAGTGAAGCTTTGAGCATTAAAACATGCGCAGGCAACGGTCCTTATACTCAGAGAGTTGCATTTTTGCGCTTACCTGAACAGAACTAGAATCAAAGCTGTTTCCTGACCGATCTATATCGAGAGGGCGGAAATTGTGCAAATTTCGTCGAGGCACATCGAATCTCCCGCATCCTGAGAAAATATCCATCAATGCAGCCACAGTGGCTCTCAGGACTGAACCTTGAAACGATGTTGTGTTCCGTTTTTCGAAAAAAGAGCAGGAAAGCTCTAAGAGGAACCTAATATGACTCAGGCTCTTAAAAACATTTAGGCGAAAAGAACCCTTTACTGCGTCTATTTCGTTGGTACTTCGTGTCCCGCTGTGATCGCAACCAAGGGACTTTCCGCGAGAACACACTGCACTAATTTTAGATGGCATCGGTATTTAGTGAGCTGCCAGCCTACCGGACACGATCAAACGCTAAATGTTCCTCGAGATGGTGAGAGCTACCTCGAATTCTTATAATGCTAATTACGACCGCGAACATCTCCATGCATGGTTTCTGAACAATATTTATTTCGAACAACTTCATTTCTATCGACAGCCATTTTCAACACATCAAAGTAAGCTGAACCAAATCAAGAAGGGTTTCTGTGCTGTACTGCACTAACCAACTGACAGTTTTAATGTCTTGCAGGCCTATTATACGAAAGGAAAACAACCAGGTACTCATATTTTGCACATATGTATTCCTTTTCTTGAGTTGCTCATTTTAATTTACCTCCTTTTTGAATAAATCATTGCATTTTACCCTTGGAATTGTTATATAGTTCGCTTCCTGAAATTCATTTTTTTCTAAAAAGTCCAAATTTTCAGCTAATATAGAATAAGTTAACTCTGCCATCTTTCCAAGAATGGCCTTTTTTTAACGAAAATAAAGGTTTGTGGGCTCGAGATGGAAGGTTTCGGCAACACGGCAATTTTCTTGCGAATTTCCTGGCGTTTGATTAGATGGGCTGCGATGTGCCATTAGGGTGGGTTCCCAGTTTCGTTCTCTCTCTCTCTCTCTCTCTCTCTCTCTCTCTCTCTCTCTCTCTCTCTCTCTCTCTCTCTCTCTCTCTCTCTCTCTCTCTCTCTCTCTCTCTCTCTCTCTCTCTCTCTCTCTCTCTCTCTCAGCATTGTTAAGCCATCGTTTTTAGCCTTTAGATGCCCTAGCGGGGTGCATATTGTTGTGCAGGCCTGGGGACAATTAATCAAAAGTGTGCTTTTAACTTCTTTGACTTCTTCGATACGTACATGGTCATCTTTATAAAGTATGTTAGTGTTAACGATGGTTTAATCTGCGATCCATTTTTTATGCTACCAGGCATAATCAGCTGATGCAACCTTGAAGACACTCATTGAGAGAGGGCCACACCTACATTGTGTGACCTAACTCCTGCAAAAATACCAAACTTTACGAAATATTGATAATCACTCACAAACCGGCCTCAACCGGCATGAACCAAAACTTTGTAATATTAATGATAAAAAAATCAAGCGAAGTTTAAACGTAAAGGAGATCTGAAAAGCAATATCATTTTGTTGAGAAATACTAACTTTTTAAAAAAACCAAAAATTCTGTAAACATGAAAAATCACTGTAAATGCGATGAATAAATGTAAACAGAATTGCCAGGTGATAGTTTATAGTAAGAGCACTATCCTTTCGCCAAAATTTGTCTTTTGATATTTCTCGTATTGGATTACAATTATTTTCAGATACTCCTTGAAATACCGGTGAATATTTCACGATTTTCACTGTTTTCAATTGATTGGCAATAAATTTAGATCCTTTTTTATGTTTATTACAACCTTCAAAATAAGATAGTTCTAAGAAGCATTTTCCGATGTAGTGAGCTTTTGGATATTCCTTCTAAAAGAAATGGCCGTATGCATCATAGCTGCAAATTTATCCAAAAATGGAAACTCAATGTTAATAAAAATGAACGTGCACAACAAGCCTCAACAACTTATATGCTAAAATCGATTAGAAATGTTTAATTGTAACTATACAGTTTGCAAAACACGTCAATTAGATACTTTGCAGGCGAATATATGCGGACTTTAACTAATACCAAGGTTAAGTCAAGGGGAAAATGTGAAAGTTCGATGGGTTTTGTGACTTACCTGAAAATAAGTGATACATTTTCTGCTAAAAATGGAAGAACGCACTTTTCGCTTTCTATTGGAGCGTTTTGGGCTACATTCGTTTGCTTAAATGCCCCGTTCTAAGACTGAAAATACCCAAAAAACTAGCCGAATATATAGAAAATTTTGCGGAAGCTCCTTATCTTCTGTCCATTGCTTTTCTGAATTCCGGACTAGCGGACACTATGATATATAAACAAGTATCTTATCGCATGCTTGCAATTTAACATAGACGGGTCTGGACGTCCACCTCTACAGTATCTTTTACGTATTTTGTAAACGACCTTCATTTTTTACGTAGTAAAACAAAAATACTGGTAAACAAGTTTATTCCTTGATTTTTTGGTGAAACTCGTCAGCATTTTGCACAGAATAATTTCTAAACCTTAACTTATTTCTTGTTTCTGAAAAACAATGTGATTCCGTTCGCTGGCCCTCACTTTATTTACATTGAATTAAAATCTTAATTTCTGGTTTCAGTGGAAATTTATTTGAAACCTTCCTTAATAATATTAGTTCCTTTAGAGCACAATGTAAAAAAACGATGGACTTTGCTCTGTGATATGAAATAGAATATGAAATCTTTTAGATGCCCATCGACCTCCGAGTTTGCCCAAAGCCTGCCTGTTTTCCTTCAATGCATGATTATGAACACGTATTGTTCGTTATTAAAACGCTTTCTGAGCCTCAACTTCACTCAACAAACCAAAAATCTAAAACAAAATGTATGCAAAACTACTCACTCAAATTTCGCTCACACATTGCCCGAGTTAGGTAGCCTACTGCATGTGCGCCGACTTTGTGCGCTACACCGCCCCCTACGGAAGCACCCTTCCTGGAAAATCCAGCAGAGAGCTCTCTTGTTTGTTTATTTTTGTCATGTTCCCATATGTAGGGAGGGAGCTCCATGTATTTGGTTGACTAAAGCCTACTCTAACTGGAAGCCCTCCTGGTCTTTCTACGTCAGACGTGCGCAGGGAAGAGGATCTTGCATGCTTCTCCGACTGAACAGCATTCGATTTATCCCAGCTCCTTAACTTAGACTGTTTTGAGGAAGCACCAACTGCCAGAACATTAATTCTTTGGTGGGGCTCGTAGGTAGTTTGTATTTTGCTATACAGTTGACAACCACGAGAGTCAGGCATACCAACGTGGGTGGAGTTAGGTTCGGAGCCAGCATATCTGACGCCCAAAAAGGGGACAGCAAAACTCCTTGACATCCAGTTTTCTCAGCTTGAGTACTCCCTGAAGGGGAAGGGTTTGCCAAACAATGCAGTTCTTTCGTGTCTGGCCAAGTCCTCTTCGACGACATGGACGGTTCCAGACGGGGCTAGAAAGATGTACGGTTTAGCTTCAACGGAAGCCCAAACACTTCCAGCGATAGTAGAATCCGAGGATTGCAGTCTTTTTTGGATGGATTCAGGAAGCACAGTGCGCATACCACACCTAGCGAAACGTGACTGAGGCAGTTACGGCTTTCTGCCTGTCAGCTTGATGGACGAAAGTTTCAGATCCAAGGACCGACTGAAAAATATCCGTAATAATAATGTTTTGACAACTAAAATGAAGTAGTTTAGACGGGTGACTACAAACGAAGACCGTGTTTTGCGAAGCTTCCCACGGTGCGATTGAAACGTCAACTGACAAAGACATCTTTTCGGTAGTCCATCACCAGATCGTTGCATTCATCTGGAGATTGGACTGGTGAACTATGGGCAGGATTCATACCTTTTTCCGGGGGAAGTCTTAGTCGCAGTCTTCGTTCCCACTTCGCCTGCATGACAAATTAAACTTTTTGAGGGGAGGGTGTGAGAGGGATAGGCTGTGAGCAGTCTGTACGTCAAACAATTGAAGTGCGTATCACTGTTATCAGGGGGTTCTGGCGGCGAGCGATCAACACCTGGAGTCGACTAGGAAAGCCAGACTGTCTGTATTAACGTCTACTGACAGCACAGCACTGGATTCGTTCACCGAAAAGCCACTGCCTAGGCTCTTGCTGACACCCGGTTGCATAGGATTTTAGAGTAGATTGCTGGTGCCCGGTGAATTATCTGAAAGGCTTAGTCGGGATCGGCTCAGTGAATAGTACTGGCTAGATGTGTAAGAATTAAACTTGAAATTGATCCGTTTTCGCTCTTACGTAGCCAGGTATGATGTATTTACGTACCCTCTTTTCTAAACACCTCGTTGTACGGCCAATGTGTCCCGCTCCACATGAGCAGGTGATGGAATAAATCCACCCCGATGCGACCCGCAATGACTGTCAGTCTGTACCTCCAAATCATAAGAGGGAAGAGGCTGCGAATAATACGTGCTAGTTGACCACGGGGAAGACATTCGTGATAGCTGTCAGTAGACATTGTTTTAGCAATTCGCTTGCTGCTTTCAGTTGCTAGGACACGCTTTGTGACACGGTCCCTTATATTCCGCAAGCTGAAGTTCACTGGAAAGCCATTTCTTCGCGGTGTGCATTCTGCAGGTGGTGGAGCTCTGTTTCAACAGTTTCAGGAGAGCAGGCGTGTCACATTTTAGCCGCCAAGCTCTGGGCTACATTTCGTTTGAGCTATAGAGGAACAAAACTGTAAAAATTAATATACTGTCCCGCCCAGGTCTTCTTGCGGAATACCTTGTGTAGGATAAACCCCTCCTCTTGTCTGTGTAGAAGGACATCGTGGAACGCGATTTCAGCATTCGGATCATTCTCTGCGATTAACTGTAGTATTTGGTGCAGCTAGTTGAACTTCTGAGCTAGGCCGTTGACGTCGGTAGGACGATTTGTCAGGCGGGATTTATTGTGCACGCACTGATCTTATAAAATCAAGATTATTGATCGAAGCTTTGCGACTCGTTTTCTGAACCTTGCCCGTTAAAACATTTGAAAAAACGGTCCAGTTGGCCAACCCATCGGCACACAGCCTTTTTGCCTCTAAATCTATCCGATGTGAAGAAACTGAACATTTTGTGGGCATCGCGTAAATAGTTCTTTTAGGGTTTCTACTTTCGTTCATTTTTGATCCCCAAACAAAGTCATATAGGTCGTTTGTTTTTTTCTACTATGGGTACGTTGGTTAACGATGATGCTAAATTGAAAGCAGTATCTTCCATCCACCAACGTAAGTATTACTGATAGAGTTTTCTTTCAAACTTGGCGGACAAAGACAACTGTGAATCGGTTTTAACTTTTCTACTGCCATTTAGATTAGATTTCTCCCGTCCAAGACTGGGTGTAGGCATATAACGTTTTCGAAGACTTCGCGTTCTGGGTATCGTCGTAACCACATGTCTTAGTACTTTACCCTCTTTCTGAGACATACAAAGCATGAGTAAACTCTAGTTTTTTCTTCGTTCCGAGGGTATTCACAATACGCACTGTAATCCAGCGAGCTCAATTTTTTACTCTCTACTATCGGACCTGCACGATAAGTTGTGCCACTGTAGGTCACTGGAAGGTGAAAAACCCAATAATTGAGGGTGGTGGTGGTGGTGGGAATGAGAGGCTTGAGAGTGTCTAGACGAGTCAACAGAAGGGGAGGTATTATGGCCCGGTTCTGTCAGTGTGGAGAACGTGTCGGTGGGTTGTTTTTGCTTTTCGTCGCAGTAACGGGACTTGGTGGGGGTGGAGGGGATGTGTGAGGTTCGGTGAAGACAAGCGCGCGCCCGGAAAGAATACTTTCCCCGTAAAGGCGTGGCCGAGCTGGCTAACCGTGTGGTGACGGCCTCTGCCAGACACTCGAGTTAACTGACGTGAATGTCTGGGCTGACGTCTGCGCAGTGGCAGATATCGACGAGGGGACTCACGATTGCTCTGATGTTGGTCCTATCAAACAGGGTGGTGCTGTCGCATACTTTTGACCTGGCGCATAGTTTTCCGACCGAGAAAACCTACTCTCTGAGTACAAATGAATGTGAAAATGCATCTTGCAGAAGTCTGGAAGGAAGTTCATCCCCGCTTCCGGGCGTAATGTGTGTGGGGGGGAGGGAATGGTTGAGAAAATTACTTTTAACTTGCCGAATGGGAAAGTGCGTGCAGAGTCGAAATTTCAGTGTATGCAGTGGCCAGATCTCCTCTAGATGGTAACTACACACGTGTTCGCATATTTTATTAAGTTTATCTGGTGATTAACTTTTCACCGTGTGTTTCCTATTATGAGGTAGACCTTCGACAGGGTGCCCTAAGAGCCCAAGCTCCAAGATGAGTTCGCTAGGCAGTAGAATAATTCTCATTTTTGAGTGACAGTATCATGTGACCTTGCAGTTTCGGTTCACTTACAACCTTCACTTCTGGTATTTCTTCTATCTGCCATTCTGCTCCAGGGATGCGGTGGCTATATATTTGACTCATCAGAGGCCCCCAGTATTCAGGCCTGTTTGGTGTTGACCACGTGGATTACTTGAATACAGTTCAAACTGACGTTGCAGTCAAGCCGGAAACAAAAATCTGCGTATATCGATCGATTTTCTGCTCGAAACAAGTAGAAATCGAATAACTACGCAACGTGCAGCGTCAGTGAATAATGAATGCTGAGGCATTGATTAATTTTCGATTCGATGATACTTGAAGGCCTGTGTTCGGTGCGCGCGTTGCTTTTTGTTCCCAATAACATATGGTGGTCGGGATTCTGATTGGCTTGATGGCAGCAGAATCTACTCGAAACGCTTCTGTAATTTTTCCGCATTTATCTGCTTATCGTAAGAAATGTAACTGGATAGTTCGAACTGTATTCTCGATTAGAAATTATAGCTTGGCGGGGGGTGTTAATATTAATAATTAAGGAGCATAATCCTAAAACGCTGCCATCACGCTACGATGCGGGTTTTTGAACGCCAAAAAAACTACACTCTGTAAAATGACTGCTTTCTTAGTAAGGCTTTTTCACATCGATTATCGAGGACCTTCAAAATCAGGTACATTTTATGAAAACATTCCGAAATATCCTCTTTCTTGTATTCATTTCGCAGAAAATTACGTCTTTTGATAAGTATATGCTGACAACTCTTATCTTTCGGTTTTTAAAAACATGCAGTTAGCAGATATTGTTAAGACCGTGAAATTTCAGAGGGTGTTGTTGCGATTATTATTAATACCGATTAGGAAATAAACAATACTCTCCACGTCCACTGCAAAATGTAATGAGGCCTTTATAGGATTTTCTTGAATAGCTAAGCGGAATTTAGGTTTTTCTTTACGTGGAAACCGTTAACGCACGTACAATTGCAGGTCCGATTACAAATGATTTGTGAATTGGAAATGTTTTTACGCAGAAAAATACCGGTCCTTTGGGTATACAATTTGAGGACGACCTAATTGGCTACCAAATGGATACAAGAAAGAACGCTTTTTGCAGGTATTCCATAAAAATATTTTACTTTATAATTACATCGAAAATCAACAGAAAAATGCGAACTACTTAAGTAGAAACACGTTCAAAAGTCGGCACTCTGTCGTGACTGAAGTATATTGTGATCATGTTATAAGATCATTCCTACTATACGTCTACTTACCGGATTTGACGTCATTATTCACATCCAACACACCGAGTTTGACACAAGGTGTCTTGCACAGGAAGCTTTAGGAGTCATAGGATGAAACCCAAATTTCACTCAGAAGTAAAACCTTACGAGGCTTTTTGAATTTTGTCAAAATACCTACATTACCTTTGCAGGAGCAACTATGAGTAGATCAAAAGACCTCCTATGGGCGCCCCCACTCCGGTTTAGTGACAGATTCGGTCCTCCAAGAGCTGGAAAAGATCACTTTCACCCGACAACAGCCTTTATTTTGGCACCGTTACGTAGACGACACATTTTTTATCCTGAAGAGGAACATGCTGCAGCATTTCCATGAGCACCTTAATTCGATCTTCCGAGGCATAAAATGTACGAGGGAAGAAGAAAACGAGCAGCAGCTCCCCCTGCCTTGGTGTACTCGTCAGGTGAATTCCTAACGGTGAAAAACGAACGACCCTCTATGCAAAAGCAACGAACACCACACAGCTTCTCAATTTTCACAGCAACCATCCGGTGGCTCACAATCGAAGCTGTGTGAGAACACTGTTCAAACACATCCAGACTCACCTCTTCTTCGTCTTCGTCTTCTTCTTTTTTCCTTAACTTCTTTACTCATGCACACATCTGTACTTTGAACATTCGTCTCCATTCCTGAGCAATCATTTCTAATCGAAAACAGAGTAAGGAATTCCGGTGAATATTTCATGATATAGGCTAAATACTGTGTGTACATATCCTAGGAACTGTCAGGGTAATATAGGTATCCATGTTCTATACGCTACCCAAATGGATAGCATGCATAAGGCAGTTACCAATGTAGTTTTGCTTTAAATTACACGATAAGAGTATTCTCATGGTTCGTTTCCTTTTGCATGGAAGCCGAACTCGCTTGGGTTTCCTTTTCAAAGCGGAAATCCAAGTATCCGAAGTCAGTAAAACGCGTTAACTTGAACCAAGACCTTACCCTGGGGGTTCTAGTGCAGTTCAGTGCATTTTATTTCATATTTATTGAACGCTTTCCATTTTTCACCCTGACTGACGCCAAATTGCATAGATTTTATATGTATTTGTTCTTTAAATGTCACAGAAAGTAGTTTATGGCCATTACTATGGTCAGATAGGCATGTCGAAAAGAAAATGATTAATTTCGGCAGCTACTGCTTCCTAGGTGTGCGCGCATGATGAAAGGAATGAGAATGCTTGGAGCAAAGTTGCAGTACATGCATTCAGATGCACAATAAGACCTGGATTGTCGTACATGCCGTAAACTAACTGTAGGCAAAATACGAAGCAGGGCTAAGATTCTATTCTCGGGTTCTACGCTGTGATGGACGGACATCGATCATCCTGACCGTTTTGTACTTAGAATATCGAATTTCGCCATCGAAAATGCCCAGATCGGCTTGCCGTTAAATGCTCAAATAGGGGAATTCGCGTTGCAGCAACATTTATGACTGCAAATATTTCGTTTTTAATTAAATTTACAGGGTTACAGATAGCCATGTGGAGAAATTTTATGTGGGTCGTTATTAGCTCTTGATTAAATAACATAATACTTCGCAAGTTGTTTTATTCAAACAATCCTCATATCGACAGAGAAACCCGAATAATCAATCGATCAAGCCAAAATCAGCTTTTATGCTACAAACGGCTGGCTCATTAGATATTTTGCAAAATATGTCACAGATCCGAGTAAAATGTTTTTAAGAATACTCTTTTAGAACGAAATACAATGCAACCAGACAGTAGTGTCCAATTTGCTTGAAACCACTCTGCAGGAAGCTGTGTTACACAGTGTTTTGCGTTGTTCCACAGAATGGACGCAGAAATTTAGATATTGATTTTTTTAAATAAGGGTCAATCACACCTTTTTATGGACGATTTTGTAAGGATCGGTTGGGTACACACTCGGCAGCGCACGGGACTAGGAACCTCGTATTACAGGGGGATTTGCGCTAAATTCCAAGGAAATTTGGATAAGGCTAGTTAGGCGTATGGTTGAAGTTAAGATTGGGGTTACAGTTAAGGTTTGAGTTCGGATTAGTGTTAGGACAAGGCAATGCGTGAACTTGAAGTTAAGCGCAAGGTCCCCTATATTCTATAAGGGTGGCATTTGGCCTTCTACGTTGTCCTGCTGGGAAGGGGACTCAGGTACCCATAGGTTATCTGTACTGACTTATTCAAAATTTAGCGCAAAGAATTTATGCGCCATTGAAGTGCTCTCAACTGATCTATCGTGATTGCAGAAAATAAGTGGGTATTTCACTTTCCCCTTTGATAACGGATCAAGAGCTTTCACAGGCAGTCGTACGATGACGAGAAATCAGTAAGCTATGAGTGTGAACAAGCAAGCAGTGAGTTCGCTATTACGTACGGCACTTTGTGGAGATAAATGTTCTCTGAGGCAAGCGGTATTATTTGCAAAAAAAAAGTAGCTGGCTCTATTGATGTAATTTGGAAGAATACCTGGAAAACGATCCATGCGCTTAAGAGACCATCTCCCAACATAACAAACCGCGAACATTATATGCACACCTCCTCAGGTCATTCTGACTGAAATCAACAAGAAATGAACATCCCCGTTGACATCTAAGCACGTTCGTGCTTACGCTTGCTATGCTGATAACCCAACCTCATTCCAGACGAAGTAAAAAAAACTGTTGCTTTGAATACGTTTGTTGAGTCTTTCCTCAAAACTGTGACCAACGGTAGGTGGTAAGTGGACCTTAACATAGTCCGCTATAATAATAATAATAATAATAATAATAATAATAATAATAATAACTGATATAAAATGGCCAACACGACACGTCCTAGTAGCTCCAGAAGCTATGGCCATTCAATTCCACAGCGCCCTACTCTGTTCATTGAAGAATGTTTCCTGAATTTGCCTTTAATTTGGCCGAATGGAATCTGACTGATGATCGCAGGATCTACGATAACTTGATACTATCAATCACCTCCCGAATCTGTCTGCATCCATGCATAAAGGTTGTAATACACTATCGAATTTTATAGCTTATTTAAACGTATTCACAAAAATGACCCAGTTGTGGCAATTGGAGATGTCTACTTAAAAATCTCTTAGTGCTCAAACGGCGTTTGAACATTCCAGATATCCTGAGACTTTACATGCAACATTCCGGTATGTAGGTTTTTTCCGGCAGGCAGTTGGTTTTCAGATAATGCTCTCAAAATTTAACTGGTCATCATTTGGTCATCCGTTTGGGTGGAAATATAATAATGTTAAAATTTCGCAATGACAGTTATGTATCAATTTTAAGGTCCACACGATGTTCCTGGCATATGTGGCTAACAAATTATCAGCAAAACAGCTACTAGCAAGGCAGAATGGCTGGCTCACCTGGTTGGTGCATAGCCCCTGCTTCCGCATGCGATCAAAGCTCCGCTCCAGTCGACGTAAGATAGGCATTCGCTGTTAAGTGAAAATCGAAAATGATGAAAGCTTTTTTCAATACGCCATTCTACTTGCATTGGCAGCATACTTTCCACTGACTTCGATAGGACTGACCTAGTCTGATCATCGGAGAGGCGAGTAAGGTGTACTGGCGAGAGTTCCGCAATCTTTCTCCTGATGACGGAGCCATTAGATCCCATTCCGAGCCGAAAGTTACATTAGATTGCCTGGTGGTGGCTGGAGAATCAGCAGTTACTTTCCGTCAGGTTTTTTTTTTCTCGCACGAAGCCCTCTCACAACCCAGTTAATCACATTTTGATTTTCACTCTTTTGTTTCGGTACTAGGCTCTTGCTGAAGAGAAGGGCGAATTACTTGTGCAAAGATGAGGTTACTTAAAAATGTACACACAAATTGAATAATTTGGGGTTCCTACAGACTTGAATAATTGATTTAACTCAATTGTTGAAAACATGGTGGCTCCGGCGGGAGACGAAACCGGAGAAGGCTCTAGTCACCTAAGTTAAGAGACCACTTGGCTGGCGTGCGGTCGAATTCCACCGAAGCTGCCGAGTTTTTTTCACAAATGGGTCAAATGAACAAATTGCATAGTCTTTTTGATATTGCTTATTGAAATATACTAGAATATGCAGATGTAAATTCAACTGCATGGTCGAAACCCGTTTTCTAACTACTGTTTATTTTGTCCCATGCGATGGTGATAAGTCAAAACAGTATAATTGGAAGCATCAAGAAACATTTCGTTTGGCATTCCAGAGCACGTTTACTCAATGGCTACTCACTG
This sequence comes from Schistocephalus solidus, assembly GCA_017591395.1. Taxonomy (NCBI): domain Eukaryota; kingdom Metazoa; phylum Platyhelminthes; class Cestoda; order Diphyllobothriidea; family Diphyllobothriidae; genus Schistocephalus; species Schistocephalus solidus. The sequence goes on along the minus strand of WEDG01002460.1, from coordinate 85,804 downwards.
GGCATCGACTGTTGTCCATTTTTCTGCGTTGAAATACGTGTTTCAAGTATTCCAATAAAATTCTGGACGCATATTTTCGTGTGGACGATGCTGTGAAACCCCATCACCCAGTCCACCTGGTTAGCATGATCGCATAAAATAGGATCATAAGGGTAATGTGGGAGTGATCCATCTTGTTTAGAAGAAAATTTCTCATTTCAAAGACCGCGCTACTTTCAGGACAAACTGTCGCAGCAATTTAAAGAAGATGCAAACAGACTGGGAGGAATTCAAATAAAATTAATCCTTCTGACGAGAAGTTACACCACAGTCTGACAACTGGTAACTCAACGCACATAACATGCGGATTGTCGGATTTTGGCAGCTTATTGAACCACTAAATTTAAATCTAGACTCATAACTCCACATCATCCTTTTTAATAATGTGCATATTACGCAAATCCTGTCACGAACTCTTCAAAATACGCAATTCGTCTTCATAGTTTATCTCAGAGGGCAACATCGACTAACTTTGTTGACTCTGCCTGCCACTAATAATTTTTTAGAGCTTTATATTAAACCGGTGTAAATATCAATTTATTTTTTAAAAAAATCTGTTTATCAGCTTATGACAGCCAGTGAATTAATGAATAAAATATTTTAGTTCACAGGTTTTATCGACCAATGTTGCATTTTTAATACTTTACCGTTAGACAGACTCCATGTCCTTAAACATCAAAAAAAGTGTAAGATTTCTTCCTAAAAGCAAATTCAACAACACAGTAATTATTGACAGACTTCATAGATGCTCAACTAGACACCCACCATCCAGGCCTGTTGAACCGAAATTGCAAACCACGCGCTCAGTTCAGGTCTTTGATGTCACCTTATTATTAGGACAGTATCGTAACTGCCTGTTAATTAGCTTACCTCCTGAACTACGCATCATAGTTCTCATCTAATGCCAAGTTTTTATGTACAGTACAGTACATTTTTAATGGCCTACAGTAACGTATAATTTTCTTTACTGCGGCCGATCGGACTTAAAAATACTCCTTTGCGTATGAAACTGTGAAGAAGACGTGGTTTGTTATCAAACGAGAACAAAAAATAATTTTGCTGATTTCTTCTCATATGCAGTAGATTTCAATTCAAAGAGCTTCAAAAATTGATTGAATAAAACGTTTACTGCCTAAATTATGATTTTTAACGGGTTTGGTTTTTGCAGGCACTTGAAGAGAAGTTAATTCAAAGGCCATCGTCTTGGTGTCTCTGCAATATCATGGGGTTATGCTGCAGGTAAATCAATATTATAGCCTCACTTAAGTAATGCTTCCGAATCAAAAGCCCATTTCATGTGATCGGTAAATGACTGTACGTGCCTCCAAGATGTAAATGGCCGCGTAATAAGTTCAGTAATAAGCATCTAGGATATTTTCGAAAGGTACAATATTTTAGGTTGGTAACTAACTTTAAGTTGTAACACCTGAAGTATGCTTGAGCAGAACCTCGCCACGAGGAGGCGATTCAGAAGAGGAAGAGGTGATCACTGAAACATGGTGTTTAGTGGCCAAGCTATTGTCACATCAATTACGAACCCCAGCGGTGATCGCGATAGCTGGTAATTGTAGTACGCATGTGATCGCGTGGCCATTATAAATACTGCTCACCTTGTGCACCTATCACCCTTTTCTGCAACTGTCTCTGATTATGGGTTCGAGAGAGAATCCAAAACTTCAGACCAATAAACACCATGTTCCACTGATCACATCTTTTTCTTCTGACATTAGTTTAAACGATACTTTGGATTATGAGTAAGAGTTACTGTAACAACTTAGATATGCGTATAGTGCGATAAAACCTTTGACCCCTCTACTGCATAAAGGACAAACTAACGCCTGAGTTGTCCTTAGATGAATACATTCAGGCAGTGTTTCTGCTCTGTTCGCATAGACGTGTATCTAAACACACAATCACTTGTCTCATTACGCGAGGATGTTAGTCGCACGTGTCCGGTCTAAGCTGTTCGCAGTATGTATAAATAATAATTTGAAAACAACTTTCAAATAAACCATTTTATGTTATACAGCAAAAAAAATCGAAAAGTAAGCACCTGGATACAGCTATAATGTAAGTTAAACTGCAGCATCTGTTTGCTTTCAGTTGCGCGGAAAATGAATCAAATCTATCGACCGAAATTCCAAGTTATTATGCAGTACTTCAAGTAAAATTGTAACACAAAATAATTAGTTATATGTCGTTATTTGGAATCAACAAGTTGTTAGAAAAAACGGCAATGCCGAAAACGAAAAAAATTGCATCCCAGGAGAAAACCTTAGCTTCAGCAACGCAGGAAGCTTCTCCATGGAAACTTCTGAGCAGATAAAATAGTCATTGAGTGCAGTTGGCACTTAATTATCCCCCCAAAGAGTTGGGAATGAGGAGGCGTTCATATTAACCTACATTTTGAGTATAGATCCGTTTTTGGTTTTCTTCAGATGGGGCTGATTAAAGTATAGAGGATTTCGCAAGATTTCCCCGATTTGTATGTCACAACTAAATGTTCGGAAACTGAGAAGCTAAGCAATGGCAAAACATGGGATAGAATTAGTAGATGAAACCGTAAGCCTACCATTGTGACTGTATTAAGAGAAATTTTCCTCCGTAAATGTAGTCTGTAGTTTGCGAGGACGATGGGGTCCGAGTAGGCTTCAAGTGTCCTTAAAATATCCGTGGATAGACTACAATTTGCAGCATTCTTATTCACCTGCCTAAAGGATGGGATCTGTGTTATTTGGATAAATTAAGATATATTTACAGACGTTACCTAAGGAGAGTTTTTCGGTATTCCTTTTTATGCCGACGGTCGTTTGGGCCATATTTATAGACGCACACAAATATTAAATCTCTTCGACGAGAAAATGTACAGTGCAAAGCGGTAGTTAATGACCAATATGCTCTGGATCACTTGGACAACTGTCTATGATCACGTACGCTACTTTTTTTCTAGGGCAAATGCTATGTAAAATTTTGAAAAGTTTCCCGAATTTTTCCCTGATGATTCTTGCTATGCAAACTAAAGAATTCACTTTTCCCTTTATATTGTAGTCATTTTTGCAATCTTTGCATACGTTTTCGCACCGTTCTCGGATTTTAAATGCGCAGGATGGGACCCATATAAATATCCAGATAGTATACTAATATTGTGCCTTTTCCGCTTCTAAATTGCGTAGTAACAGACAGTAGAGAATGCCAAAAGTATCTTCGCATATGCAGCACGTTTAGATAAGAGATTGCCTGCAGGAATTATTAATGCTTTCCCGAGCAGTAAATCATATAGCTTTGCAAATCTGAGTTTTTAAAATCATGGAAACGTCTGCTTTTAAAAATAACCTGGCTGTTCAGATCCGTGTTCATTTGATTTACTTGGGAAAAAAAGAGGTGAAGCATGGCATGGTCTGTTGGGGAGAACTCTCGAGTTTAAATGACTCCTGGAAAAACGTGCATGGATAAGTAAGTTTAGCCTTTTAGACCTATTGGCCTAGAAAACTGCTTTACTTTTCACCCAAATTTGAAAAAAAACTTTTTGACCGATAAAGGTCGTTACAAACATATTCTGTAAACAAAAAACAATTTTCCAAAACATCTATCTTTTTATCCTGAGGGCCAACCATAATTAGGAAAATCACAAAATAGTCTAGGACATTTTTGTGTGCACTGGCAGTAGGTTGACAACCGAATTCTTGCTGTGTTACATCACTCTGCTCCAAAGCGAATAAAAGCGCAGTTCACTTGATCGCTAGGGCAGTATAACCTAGCAGAGAGTGACGTAAAAGGTAAGGTACGGAGTAAACAATTCCAGGTGATTATAAATCTTAAAATTATGAAATTATATTTAACCACAGATGGAACCCTAAGCTCACTGACTTAATCAGTTATTATTCAAACAGGGCTCTACTCAGCTAGTCCTCATTCAGATTCAGACCGCAAAATCTTCCTTTTTTCCTTTTCTATACATTTAATGTAAGAATCTCCTGTGTTGTGAAGTAAAAATGACTCCTTTTGGGAGTTCAATGAAAGCTGCAGCTTTCCATAACTAGCAGGATAACATCCCGCAAATAAAGGCCTAATATGGAAACCTTAATTTAGAAGCAGTTAGCAGTGATCTGCGAGGTAAGATGGCAGTTTTGCTGTACCGAAAGGATAGATGATTGTGGAGTGGGTGTTCAATCCGGCGACTTGCTGACATTCTCATAGGATGGCATGAACACACCACCGCTCAAAAGGACCATAAATTTTACCGTGCTCTTAGCCGCTATAGTGGTGACGGTGCAACGCCTAACATGTTGACAGAAGATAAACGTGTCAATAATCTGAAAGAAATGTTTGAAAAACTATTATCTCGGTCTTAACACAGCCCAGGATATTTCCTACACGGAACTAAAGGAATGACAGGGGAGTTCCCTGTGTACACTTCCATCTGCGAGTCATCATTCAGTCACCGGCCTGCAGCTGCAGTCTTCCGAAGCAATCCTAAGAAAATATCTACAGATTTCCCCGACGTACGATCTTTTAGACATACGAAAGTTCAACCGTGGAGTTCGACGGTGTCCACCACGTGCTTCAGAAGGCTGAAAGCAAACACCGTGGCTCGCGTGTGAGTTAGTTTTAAGTGATAGTAGACTTGCACTGCATCTAACGCACTCTCGATCTCTCTCTGTCTTCCCTCACCAGCCCGCGCCCGGTGTCAAAATAGAGTCAAAAAGACTTGAGACGGGGTCGGGCGCATGTGGTTGGCGCGGCGATATCCGCACTTAAGCGTACCACCACGCTCTTTTGTCCACAGTCAACACTTGACCAGGTTTGAGCAGAAGAAGAAGTATATGCGATTGCTGGGCGACAAGAGCTTTATTCGCCGGACGTTTCGGATGCCAACTTGAACTCATCATCAGAGACAGTATCAGATACGGGTACTTCGTACACAGAGAGGTTCAGTATTTATAGGATGCAGTCGCTATGCTACTGCATGCCTATGGTAACCTCTAACATGGATAAAGACATTTCAATGGATAACGAACCGCATGCCAGCCATCAAACAATTAGCGAACCAGAGCGCAGTCATCACCGATGAAGGGGGATCCGTTAATTGCCCAAGACATGCAGTAGCGTAGCGACTGCATCCTATAAATACTCCAACGCCCTGTGTACAAATTACCCGTATCTGATGCTGTCTCTGATGATGCGTCAGGCGAATAAAACTCTTGTTATAGCGATCGCAGCTATTTCTTCTCAACCCTGGTGTCACGGACCCCAGTTCACCCATCCCATTGAGCACTACCTGGTCACAGCCAGGAGTTTAACACAACAAGGCATACGAACAAAGAGGATGGATGTATTACTGTACTAATACTACTACTACGTTTTTGGATAAGGAAAGATGTGTATTGCGTTGGCAAAATGCTACCTTAGGGAGACTTTACGTACAAACATTTTGACTTATGACCGGTCGTTTGGAACGTACCTCCTTCATACGTTGAGGCATGTCTTTATAGCTTCATCGGTTTATGCCACGTGGCCTGGGGTGCATGCTTCGTTCCGAGCCGGAAGGGACTAAATAATTGTGGTATGGAGTACTGTCAGGTGGTTTTCTCCATGACGAATACTTCCTTCATCTGTAAGTTAGGGTAGATTTGAGTCCAGCGACGATAACCGTGTAGGCCAGGGGTTGGCAAACTTTTCAGACTACTAGGCTATTTCAAGAGGTCAAGAAGGCACACTAGGCCAGAAGAAACAAGGTGACCAAGGAAACGTTTATTATTCAAAAATACAGTACGATCAATGGGAAACATGATGTTTCATGCTCTTAGAGTCAGATACAATATCAGGTTCTAATGATGAGGAGTTCAGCAACAGAATGTCATTAAGGCGATTGTCAGTGAGCTGAGAGCGCAGCTTGTTCTTACAAAACTTCATTTTGGAGAACAGCTGCTCGCACGATAAGTGCTGCCAAACATTGCGATCACACGCTTGGCACGAGCTAACAACATTGGAAACTGAGCATGTGGCAGCTGACAGTAGAAGTCTATGAGAGTAGTGCAAGAAGTAAACTTGGACAAGAGAACATCCGAAGCCTGCAGCTCAATCAACTCCAATTGAACATCAGAGGGGGCGTCGTCATATGGAAAGTCAAAAGGAGTGCTGACAATCTTGAACTCTTGCGAATGAGAACGCACATCAATGAAGCGCGAAGAGAATTCATTCCACAGGGTTGACAGCACACCGACGCATCCTTTGGTGTAAACGAGGGCTGCGTCACACTGGGAGAGGTTCGGGAAACGGACATAGTCGCCCTTATACAGCTGTTTCTCCCATAGAATCAGGTTTGCTTCGAATGCCCGCACGTGGGCTTCCATGTTCGTGATGAGCAAATCATGTCCTTGAAGCTTCAGGTTAAGTTCGTTAAGATGAGAGCTGATATCAGTAAGGAAGCCGAACCGACAGAGCCAAACCTCGTCAGAGAACATTTGAAAACCCTTGAGGCCCCTCTCACTGACGAAGGAAACGATCTACATCGTCCGTCCATTCTGGGGTTGAAGACACGACGTTCGAGGTCAACCTTCGGAGACTGGTAGCTGCGCGTTGCTTCTGCTCTTTAGACATACTAATTGGGGTGGCTGTGCGGGAACTCGATGTCTGTAATATGACCATGAAATAAAATTGCTTCGCACGTCACAACACACAAACATGCGCACAATACACGCCTTGACCCCATTAAGAGGTGAATGAAACCGAAACCAGAGAGTGAACTTGTTTACAACACAACATTTATCATCCCTCCCCCGGTCAGGCGCTTCTGTTTGATACAAGCGCCTGGCATCAGTTCTAAAAATAAACACGAGCCACAGCTTGAGCTGCAACCGGCAGTAATGAAGGGGAACAAAACCGCGACAATTCAATTAGGCCGGATCCAACAATAATTAACTAGGGGGGCGTTAGGCCGGACTGGAATACTAGCTAGGCCGTATCTGGCCTAAAGGCCTGAGCTTTGCGGTTTGAACACACGTGTTGATTTAATCTTCTGCGATCAAAAAGCTGAGTTGGTTAATCGCTTACACAAGCACTTGGAGTGCCTCGTTGGCACTTTATAAATGACTCTAAATGCTGCCTTAACGTCCACACAGTGACATCTATCAACCAAGTGAGCCACAATTGCCCTAGAGGTGGCCTTTGCGATGCCAGGTAGGGTGGTGCGCACGCATCCGCTTGGATAGGCGCCCAGTTGTTCGACCACAGGAGCAGGTGAAGGCGTAGATGCACAGTTAGGAGGTCCAAAAGGACAGTCTATCGTTAACTTCAAGGCGAAGAAGTGGAGTACTTGAGAACACTAGCCTTAACTTAGCGGCTGGGTACGTGCGCGCGATAACAGCGTTTGAGTGACGATGTAAAAGTTCGCTCGCCGGATCCCCTTGAAAAAGGCTGTATGAGAAATAAGTCGTTCTTCTCAGCCATCCGATTTTGAGGGACATTCCTCCATTTATTTACTGATAAACTTCTTGGGAAGGCTGATTTCTCCCAGCGTGTTTTGTATAAGGTTAGATTTATTTAGTATCCTTTCTTACTCGACAGTCAATACAATTCCTATCAAAAGCGCGCACTGTACTCCAGCTGCATATCTCAATAAGGTCCGAGGGCACTTCTTCATGCCCAGAGCAGCTCAATCACTCTAAAATTATAGTGCTTCTTCAGGGTGCACTGCTGAGTCGGGGTCTGGCTTTTGCTGACTCCACCCCGCGAGTCCGTCTGTATCTCCTCTCTACATTAACAGATGCATTATTCCTGCCCGCCACGCCGTCCTTCTCCCCACCTGAAGCTCAGTTAACTTTCGATGTCGCGAACTTCCGCTAACCAAGCTGGCGGGCGCTGCGGCGGCGGCGGCGGCCGCACCGGACAGTGCTTATGCTTGGGATTGAAAGTTTAATGAATTTGTCACCCTGCTCCCCCTCAGCCTGACCGACTTGCGTGAGACGAGCTTGCCCGTCAACGAAGGAGAGAGAGAGAGAGAAGGAGGGGTGGGGGGGCAGTGGCGGCGGCGGTGGCAGAACACTGGACAACTCATAGCAAAACGGTTTGTCTTAGGGACAGTTGATACCTATGCGAGACGTCTTCCGCATCGCCATTCTCCACTCCGCTCCTCCCCCCCCCTCTGCAACGTCCTCACACCCTCTGCCTGCATAAGGATACAGGAATAGGTCAGGGGGCGGCGTAAGTTAGCGGGCATTATTTGGCGACGGAGTTGATGATGGGGGCGGCAAGTCCAGCTGCTCACCTCCTACACCGGCGGACCTGGCGGCGTCGGAAGCCGCCACGATGGCCCCGAACTGTCAAGCTGGTGTGCGCGGGAGTCGGCACTGCATTGCAGTGGAATGGCCGACGAGTGGGCATTTACCAGACAAAATTTTGGTAAACTACTGTTTATCCTGTCCCACCTGGCTAACAAGGATGCCATTTTCGTGTTTTACCTATGGGGAGTCGTTATCTACTGGGTTACTACTCTTACCGTGGTCGTGTTGTCCATCGTGAAGACATTCAACGACGCTCAGGTTGGGGTATCCAGAGCCCTTCCGGCGACCCGAAAGTGACTCAAGGACAATCCATGTTCTGGTTAACCTCGGGTGTGGATCACCAACTATTTGTTCAACAATAACCGTGTCCAACTGACTATACAAACTAAAGAAGTGCGAAATGTACAAAACGATAATGTGCATTCAAAGATGGAAGATGAGACTGTTCTATAGGGCAAAACAATTTCAAATTTCAGATGAACATTCGTCTTTCTGCTGCTAGAAGCGGACAGGCGAGTTCCAGGAAGTAGCTCAGAAGAAGAAGAGGCGATCACTGGAACGTGGTGTTTATTAGCCTGACGTTTCGGATTCTCTCTTGAATCCATCATCAGTGACAGTAGCAGAAAGGGTGATGGATGCACAAGGTGAGCAGTATTTATAGTACATAGTGGCCACGCGATCAAATGCGTACTACAATTAGTAGCTATCATAATCACCGCTGGGGGTCATAATTGATGTGATGATAGCTTGGCCGTCCACGTTCAAGTCACTAATCACCGTGATTTCATCATCCATGTTGGATGCCGGCGTGATAATGACCCGGCCATTTTGCTCACTGTCACTGTCACTCCCCATTTGAGCCGTTTCCCTGCTCAGCCGATGCCTCAACACGGAATAAGGGAACGGGAGTTCATTGCGCTTGTTGATAGACTGAGAACCATGACTCCAGCAGCTCGCGGCTTAAGCGGTTATCACCTTTTGAGAGGATTTCGGCCTCATCAAAGTTGAAAATATGGCCGGGTCCCGTCGAGTGAGCTGTAACCTGAGAACCAGCTGGTGAAGGGCACGCCAATGGGTTCGCTGATTTCAGGACGCATAGGCGAGGCGGTTTTGCCATGGTTGGAGTCGCTGGTCTTCCGTCACCACTGACCGAAATGATGGGCTCGGTATGTGGATAATACCTTCGTCGCCATCAAACGGGATCAGGTACTGACAGTCAAAGAACGTTTCAATGCCGTCTTCCCGGACATTCAATTTGCGGTGGAGGAGGAAGAAAACAACCAGCTGGTCTTCCTGGATGTCCTCGTTTGCCGCAAAGATTGTGGTGGGCTGAAAACCAAAGTGTTCAGGAAAGAATCAAATACGACAAAAGGACTGCACTTCAACAGCAACCACCCAAATCTGTCACAAACGCAGTTGCGCAAGGGCCATATACCGGCGCGACAGGACGCATTGCAGTGAACCAGAAGACAAGGTCGCTGAAGGCAATATCTTCGACGGGTACTGAGTGCAAATGGTTAGCCAAGCAACTTTTTCAACCAGTGCATACGCAAACAACAAGGGAGACCAAATCTGACCGGCCCTAAATTCCTGCGAGCTCCTCCGTACGTGAGGAACGTCTCGGAAGACTTTAAGCCACCTTCTCACTGCATTTGGAGTTGGGGTGGCACGCAGGTCAGAGGCAACCATCTGGCACCAAGTCATGAGGCCGAAAGACCCGCTGCCATGGCAGGAAACTTCTGGCGTCATTTACCGGATCTGGTGCAGTTGTGGACATAGCAACTAAGTCGGAGAAACCAGGCGATTACTCCGGACGCGAATGGCCGAACACACGTCTGCGGTGAGATGGAAAGACGCTAGCTCTCAAGCTGCAGCTCACTCGACGGGATCCGACCCTATTTTCAAGTTTGATGAGGCCTAAACCCTCGCGAGAGGGGATAACTGCGTGAACAGCGAGCTGCTTGAGTCATGGTTCTCAGCCCCACAGTCTATCAGCAAGCGCAATGAACTGCCGTTCCCATATTCCGTGTTGAGGCATCGGCTGAGGAGGGAAATGGGTCACGTGGAGACAACGTGAGTGACCGATACTTTCTATGACAGTGAGCCGAATTTCCGAGTCATTATCACGCCCACATCAAACATGGATGATGAAATCACGGGGATTAACGACTCGAACGTGGACGGCCAAGCTATTACCACATCAATTATGACTCCCATCGGTGATGGTGATAGCTGCTTATTGTAGTACGCATGTGATCGCATGGCCACTACGTACTATAAATACTGCTCACCTTATGCATCCATCACCCTTTCTGCTACTGTCACTGATGATGGATTCAAGAGGGAATCCGAAACGTCAGGCCAATAAACACCACGTTCCAGCGATCGCCTCTTATTCTTCTCCCTCTGTGTTTAATCAAAAGAAAGAGAGCATCTTTATAGCGGATTTTTGAATATCTTTATACGTTCTGGAAGGGATGCCTTGTTTGGCCACCTAAAAAGAATACGGAAATCGGAAAAGCCCAGCCTGCTTAAAATAGGCTGAATTACGGTAATTTTGAGGAAGGCATCCTTACAAACGTTTTACCAAAGATAATCATAAACTGGTGGGGGAGAACGAAACGACAAAAAACCATTATCCGGGCTATAATTAACATTTTTTTCTCCCAATGAAATTGGCCCACATTAATCTACTCGGAGAGGAATCTACAGCTGAGAAATGCACCTGAGAGACAGGCGGTGAACCCTTTCGGTCGTGGCTCAGAGGTAAGCGTTCGAATGCTCAATGTTCAGTAGCCGAGGGTCGGCTGGCCATCCTGGTCTCCCTTGTCTTCTTCGCGCCTCCGCTTCTGTGCGACTGCCACCCTAGGGCAGAGCCCCAAGGCGCAACGGGACGATTGTATCACATAATTCACTTGGTGAACGCCAGTCCACCATAATTTATATCTTTTGTTGTGTGGTAAAGGTTGCGGATCGGCCACTGTTCGTCCGGCGGCTAAGTTACCCTGTTGCGGAGGCAGATTAAGACACGGGCTAGGGTGGTAGCACCCGTTTCTGGCTATTTTTAGTGGGACATTCCTCCGAGGAAACAGCGTGCCCACGAGGGCGCCTCTAGTGCCCTCCAGGCCGAATAAGTAGACGCCCCTCCTGTAACAGAACTGCGGGAGTTGGAATTCAGTGGGGGCGGGGAAGATTGTGAAGAGGAGGTTGTGCGTAAACGACAGAAAACACAGGATCTGGGACTGTCTTAAAGAAAAAATATAAAAAAGGGTTTTTAAAGAAACCACCACCACCACCACCACCACCACCACCACCAACAGCAGCAGCAGCAGCAGCAGCAGTAGCAAGGAATCAATACGAAGGAACGAAAAATACAAAAGTTAGGAAGAGCAGGGCAATGGAGCGAAACGCCACACGCAGAGAAGATAGATTATAAAATGCACATGGTATGTATATCTAAGATGGTAAATCAACAAAGCAACCCTTAAAAAATGCATGTTGTCGCAGGGCAGAGAAGTAGCGAAAAGGCCAATCCGTAAATTCAGTTTTTTTAAATAAAAGAAAGACCTGCTTTCCTTGTTTTTATTTTGTCACTTTTTAAAACGCTATTTTTACATACATTATAGTTTATAAAAAAGGTGAAAATTTTTAGATGTAGGATGTGTTTTTCAGGTATAAGAGCGCTTTTAAGAGATATTTCTCGCTAGTGTCCGCACTGAAAATGACCTAGTGGAGCTTGGTACATGGGTTTGTTACGCGTTAGTTTAATGCTGCCATGTAAGCTTTCGGATTTACTCCAAGATGTTGTTATCAATAGCGGTATCTTCGGAGATCAAATGTGGTCGGACTGTAAAAAAGGAATATGAGTCAACATCACTCAACAAATAATCCAGCATACAACGAGGATCTCAGCATGAAGGCATCCCTGTTGACATACCTAAAAACGCAGCCGTTGAAGGTAGTGTATAATTGGCAGAATTAATAGAAAGTGTCAGGAGAGCTGATTACCTATAAAGTTTTCATAAACTTTGTTTTCATGAAAACCGTGTGAAGCTTAGGACAGTGAGCAGTATTACCGCCTTCACTGTGACATCGACATTGGCTGCGTCCCATAAAGAAGTCTGTGTTTACACCTGCCGTTCGATCGCGGTGATCGACGATGCGCACTGTAGGCTCCACAATGAGGTGGACGCAGAATGGCGACGTTCCCATCAGCTGGCGCACTCTCTCCTCCATCTTCTTGCTGGATCCCGTGGTAGGTCCAAGTCCGCGAGACCGGACTTAGATCAGGTCCAGGGGCTGACAAGACCGACCAGCCCGGATTGGATGATGAATGGTGTGGAATATGAGCTGCGTGTCGTGGGACCGCAGTCCCCCGAGTAAAGGAGGCGTCTGTTCGAGGCTGTCCGAATTTTTCCAAAAAAGTTACCTAAACTTTGCTAGAGAAACCTATGAGCAGATCAAAGGAAGTCCGATGGGTTCCCCGATCTCCGGTTTGGTGGCAGAACTGGTCCTACAGGAGCTAGAAAACACTGCCTTCATCCAAAATGAGCCCTTATTTGGACTCTATTACGTTGACGACACGATTTTGATCGTCAAAAGTACTACTGCAAAACTTCCATGATCTGCTCAATAAAAGTTTATCTGGTATAAAGTTCACAAGGGAAGATAAACAAGAACAACAGCTATTTTTCATTGATGTCCCACGGGCGAAATTAAGACGATGGTTTAAAGGAGAGCACCGAACAGCATACGGCTCCTCAGATGTCCCAGAAACCACCTAATGGCTCACAAACGAAGCTGTGTGAGAACGCTCATCAAGCGGATTCAGACTGATTACAGCGAGCCGGAAGAAACGTACGCGATGTCCGATATCTCCGCGACCAATTTATCGGAGTGGTTATCTGAAGGCGTTTATAAGCCGATGCCTACGCGTTCGGCCTCACGAGGCCCAATCAGAAACACAACCAAGGATATGGCACACTCGGTCCTATATCAAGGAAGGTGTTTGTTTGCGTAAAGAAGACGACTGGTCGAGCACCGGAACAATTTACTATCCTCAGTTTTAGCACTCGTGTGAGGGTCTGTCTTCAAAGATATTAGCAACAACATGGTTATTTGGGCTGTTGTGCGCTTTAAACCCAGGTGGGGCTCACAAGGGAAGCTGTGTGATAACGCCCTTCAAATGGATCCAGACTCATTGGAGCGTGCCGAAGGCAAAGGTACGCGAGGCCCGAAAGGACGTATTTATGCGGACTGGCTATCCGAAGGCGTTTATAAGCCGATGCCTACGCGTTTGACCTCATGGGGCCCAAACAAAAAAGCTGCCATACAGCAAGGACGTCTCCGCGGTCACAGAACGCATTGTTGACGGTTTAGAGGTTGGCCCTGCAACCGGTCCAAAGCTACCATTTACGGGGTGATGATGAAAATTAAATACCGACTAAATCCCAAACAGCAATCTGGGCTAGTGTGCCGCATCCCGTGCCTAAGCTGTCCTTGTAACTACACAATTCACACTGATCGCATGCTGGTATCACACATCGTTGGCAGTGTGACGGGGCGATGAATTATCGAAAATTGCTGCCCGCACCTACGGAACAGGCCATGAGTTCAAATTCACAGCCGATAAGAGAATCGTCCACACCAGAAGCAAGCCGAGCCGAGGGTTGATTGAATCCTGGTCCACGGATTGGAACTCAATCAATAAACGTATCGATTCGGCACTGGTGTATAGAGCCCTGCGCAGTCACCTCCAGACTTTCGTCGGTGATCAGTGATAAGTTTTAACGGTTTGTTGCTGCTGCTTCCTCTGACGACGAACTCCGGCGTGAGCTTGAAAGCTCAGAATAATAAATAAAATGGTTTCAGTGCTCGAACATACTTCGCCTTTGTTCATGCAATCTCTTGGGACTCTAACCTTCGTATTCAGTCGTAAGTCCCCAAAGTCAACCGCAAAGGGACTGGGTGCTCACACTAAAAACTGCACACGGATTAACGGGAATTAGGATGCCTTCGCGACCAGTACAGTTGAGATATTTTATATGCGTTCGCATTCAGACGCAAACCCGATTAGTGAGCACTCATTCTTCTTTAATTTAGGATCCTTTACGACAGGTTTAAGATCTGGAGTTTGTAGAGGAACGCCAGCAAGGCAAAGTCGACCGCGTTTCTACGCCTCCCCTTCATGGTCACTTTCCACATGTTGTGCCATTGATGACGCATACTGTCATTTATCACGGAACAGCGTGAAGTTGCTGCCTCACAGAACCTTGGCTGGTGGGATTCAGGACATTAGCCAGAATGATATAATACTAATACTAATTTTTATTCTGGTTGCAGTTGACTGTCATCACAAACGGAAACTCCGCAAAACATGACTTTAATCCGAGCCTATAACGGGGGAAAATGCATTCAAGACAGTAAACTATGAGACTCCATTATGAGTTCGATTAATTTTGAAATGCCCATTTAAATCATAAGCAGCAAACATTTTACATAAACAGCAGTTTGTGGAGATATAACAGGACAAAAATAGACCGAAGAAGTCAGCGTCCTAAAATTGTAATTCACTTTTAATCATTGTGTCATCAAAATGCTCCAACATTGATTAACCTGGTCAAAACTGTTGCAAAATGTACTGGAATTTTTGTGTGGGACGAGCGCTCGACTGCATCTGAACGAAACCTTGTCTGCTGATAGCGCCAATAAATACACCGAAACATAAAGTAAAGAAAAGTTTTCGCGTTGCATTCCGTACAACGGACTACCTCAAAAAAAGGGGGTACCTTGAGAATTCGATTGCAGAAATGAGGGCATTGTTCGGGCAAGCAACGAAGAAGAAAGAGGCATTCAGCGTGGGATACCTTACAGCAATGAAGAGGTGGAAGAAAACGCGTTCTCCACTGCGCTCGGGAGAAAGAGGCTATTTTTCGCTTCCCACGGTACGCATTCCCAGGCGACTTCCTAAACGAGCGTGGATCAGTCTGCCTGGTCTTCTGCGCGCGTCCAGTTGGGGAAATCTGGTTGGTTAATCGGTCAACTTGGGTTCATTTTTATGGTAACCAGTGCATTCTTTGATCGATAAAGATCACAAAATTGTGCATTGTCACTCTTGAACGCGTGAAGTTCAAGGAGTGGCTACACCTTCTTAATGTGAACTGTCCATTTCACGTAAACTCGTACTAAATGAATTCAGACTGAGTTCAACGTGTCTCCGACAAGTTCGTTTTTGGCGATGTCCTCATAAGTAAGTCCAAGATGTTTCACGAGTGGAGGTGATGCAAACGTTTCCTCATGCCTATCTACAGTACCTGTCCTAACGTATGAAATCTTATGGAATTAATGAGTTACGGCCCACTACGCGAAATCAGCGCACGCTTCGTCTGCCAAAGCCTTACATCAATAAAGACTCGATCGTTAGGACAAATAAGGCTTATTGTGGTTTTCAAATTAATATTAAATTATATAGAAATACTAATTTTTGAACAAAGGTACAAATTACGAAAAGGTGATTAAAATCGGTCTAATTGAGTAAACTGACGTTTTACAATGTATAGGAAGCAACTAATCGAGTGAATAACACAGAAAAATCGAATTACGTTTGAAAATGGTCTTTTTAAGAGGTTTGCGCATCCATATCCACCTAGATGAAGCGCAACATAAAGTATGGCCGTCATCAAGCAGACTAACATGCGACTGTATGTTTCAACACCGTTTCATGAGAATTGGCAGTTTTTTTTCGTTTGCACATTGTCTTTGGTGCGTTTGACCAAAGCAAGCAGATGTTCGCTTGATTGCGCCGACAGGGACGTCACAGGAAGAAGACATTTCATAAGCTGACATACTGATTGGTCGGCCAATGACTAATAAATTAAAATAGAATCGTCAGGTGCAATCGTAATTGTAACCTTTTGTGTATATAAAGTTGATGTTGCTATTGTTAAATTTTTTTATAACTATTTTTGGGTTTTTTATTATTGTGAATTTCAGATCGTCCTTGAAAACGTGGTAAATTCTTTACGATTTTCAGTGTTTTCAGTGGACTGCCCATAAATGTAGACCCCGTTTGACGTGTTTAGTAAAACCTTATAAACAAGATATTTCTTAAAATCATTTACTGAAGTAGTGACTTTTTGGGCATTCTTTCTAAAGCAAACGGCCGCCTGGGTCACATTTGAAGACTCAATCAAACATGAAAACTGACTTCCGAGAAAAATGAACGTCCACATCAAAAGCCGTAAACATTTATGCCTATAATCAATAACAAAAATTAATATAATAAGTTACCTTTTTAAAAAGCGCTTTACTTACATGTTTTGCTGTCGAATTTCTGCGTACTTATCGTTTTTCCAAGGTGAAGCCAATGAAAAACTGGGAAAGTTTGACCGATTTTTCGACTTCACTGAGAAGTAGGGATTAAATTTCTGCTTAAAATTAAAGAGCTCACTTCCCTCTTTCTATTGGAGCGATGTTCGAGATAGTTGCTTACTTCTCAGTCTACTCCTAAGATTTCAAACGCACAAGAGAGTGGCCGAATATATACTAAGATTTTGCGATAAAATTTCAATCTTCTGCTTCTTCCTTTTAAGTTTCCACATTCATTTTTAGCCAACTGCAGACCGAACTTGTCTTGACAGGCTTCGCGTGCGCCATGACAGCGAAAAGTGGCAGCTTGTCATCGCGTCTCGTATACATGCGCGTTTAAGGTCCTAATTATCGATGTGGTAAAACAAATTACATTTAAACAAGTTTATTAAAACGTTGTTTTGGTACAAAATGTCATAAATATGGAAAAATTAATTTTTCGACTGAATCTGCCCTTGTTTTTTCCGAAAACAATGTGATCTCTAAAATCTGCATTTATCTTATTTTTCGTGCAAACAAAACAAAATTTTCCGTTCTCCGAAGGGATATATTCCAAATTTTTCTGGCTTATATTAATGTTCGTTCATAGTACTGCGCATAAAATAAAACTGATTTGATCCGTAGCTTTTGATAACGTAAGAAAATTCTAGGATAGCGAGAAACGTTGGATTTTTCCCCCTGTAGCCCCTTTTTTCCCATCAATAAACTGAGTTGAAGTAAAATCTTTATTATAAACAGCTTTTTGTGCATCAATTTAATACAAGAAACAAAAATATTACCTTAAAGTTCATGCCCTGCTCCTACCGCAAATTCTGATATAAAAATTTCATGAGTAAGGCAATCTAAAATAATCAGATATACGGCTGGCTGTCTGTGTATGGCAAGATTACTTAGACCAAATTTGCTGTGAAAATCAGCAAATCCGAAATGCGCGAAAATCTGGACAACCCGAAAATACTTTGAAGGATGGAAAACACAAAACTACGGAAAAGAGTTATTTGCAGACAAAAGAGGAAGTTTCATATCACAATTGCAAATGCAAACCGGGAGTATAAATTGGTGAACTCGAACACAGAGTGAAGCAGGAGACGATTGATTGTCAACGAATAGTCTGAAAAAATTACATATGCTTTTTCGGCCGATTCTTAGCGAAATTTAAACAATTATTAGGGGAATAGATTTTGAAGGTGACATTTGGCGGTGCTATGGTTAGGTGAGCACATAGTCCACACATCCTAAATAAAATCATTGTTTTCATTTTAGGAAAAAGCATCTCCGTCGGATTAGCCACGGTCGGGCAGTACGCGTTGTCCTCTATGTGAGAGCCTGCCTCTAGTGCCGATATTTAAAAAAGCAAGTAACAATCCTAGAAAACACGGGAACACTAGGGGTGAGTTGACCTTCATTGGGTTAATCTCTCAGTGCAGAAAAATCATTTCTTAATTTTGAAATAATGCACTTCCCAGATGAAAACATAACATATTTGACATAAATATTATATTATTGAGTAGGTCTGAACATTACATAGGCCCTTCCTCTTGTGTGCCGTTCGGGTGAAGCGATTGAAGAAACTTTTTCAGTCAAAGCGACAATATTATGTGCAGTGATTGAAAATTTTACGAGGGATTTTGTTGAAATATAAAGTTAGATGTTTCAGAATAAAATATTTTCAGAACTGCGAAAGTTACGAGTTAACATACGAGCAACATTTTATTATAAAATTATATGCACATTTTTAGCCATACTCTGTTTTGGTTACGATTTTTATTCCAATTTATGAGTTGTTTATATCGGCAAAGACGCGCTTATCTGGTTTTCTTCCAAAAATAAATACGAAGCAGCGCTAACACTAGTGAATTTTTCATTTCATTGGCAGACTGCTACAGCTTTATAATTGATTGAAATCCAGCACTATGTCTACTATTATTAAATTCGGAACATTATTTATAATGCTTTCAACACCCCTGATCTTCACCAAAGTAAGCAGGTAAACCGATCAGAAGGCAGTTAGGATGGAGCCATTTTTGTAATTAGTCTGGGGAATAACTGCGGATATCAGTCCGTTCTCCGAGAGAGATAGAGTTGGTAGATCCTTTCCGGAAAATCGCCTTGATGCGCTTAAAAGGGCAGTTTGATAGACCATTTCAGCATCTGTTATGCAAAGCTTTTAATTCTGTTAAGTTCACCTTCATGCGCGATTGGGTGAAACCTCTTTCCCTCTTTCGAGAACTACCTGAAGGCCCTGCAGTGCCACTCATGGGACGTTAAAAAATCGATTAACCTAGGACTTCTTCTCAAACTTTACTTCTTGTGATGAGGCCATCCTTACCCGTCTGCCCGGTGCGCGTGATACTATTGTTTCGGCCAAGCGCTGGGAGTCAGAACAGTGTGCTAACGTATTGTTCTCTCTAGCCTCATGCTACCTCTCCACCACCATGCGCGTGAATTAATCAGGTCTCAGCTGAAGGAGGGGTTTACGGACAGCGAGACCGTCGCCTCTCGTGTCAAGGGGACCAAATCGCGATCATAGTGCGCTACCAACATTTCCGCCTCCTCGACTGGGAAAAAAACCTTCGATGTCGACGCCACGAGGTGTGACGGCGTTCACAGCGGTAGTGGTCACAAGGTGAGGAGGCGTCAGCAGGCTTATGTCTGTTGGTGTGAGCGCCCAACTGCTGCAACCTACTGGGCTGGGAGTAAGCAGGAGGTTTGCTTCTTGTGTGTTCTGATTCCCAAGCCCCATAGTATCCAACAGCGTTTAGGCCCTTTTAAATGGACGAGGAATGTGACTGGGGATGTAAGGGTAGTCACCTTGATATCCTAATGTTCCAGGTTAT
This sequence comes from Schistocephalus solidus, assembly GCA_017591395.1. NCBI lineage: Eukaryota > Metazoa > Platyhelminthes > Cestoda > Diphyllobothriidea > Diphyllobothriidae > Schistocephalus > Schistocephalus solidus. The sequence goes on along the minus strand of WEDG01002460.1, from coordinate 66,279 downwards.
ATATTTTGGTACTTGCCGATTCAACGTTGGTTTGTAAATTTTCAGACCTCAAAACTTCATAGCACTGCATATTAACGCACTGCATCTACCAACTTGTCAATGCATCCTCGTTAAATCAGCGCATATAGTAAATCTGACTCGGTGAGTTAGATGGCCACTAAATCATGGAATACTTCCATTATATCGAGAGTATTTTTAAGCTGTTAGATGACTAATAGTCCGGCTGCGATGGCTCCTTCTCGATACAGAATTTGCAACGAATCCGAGCGCACGAAACCTGAGCTGCCCTTACCGAAGCCTGCTAAATATTGCGGGACCAGGTTGTGTGTGGCACGCGTAGACATTCTGTCAAGCTTTGTCATTCACTGCGTCTGCACTCAAATTCACCGTTTTCCCTCGCAGCAGCAGGGGGGGCTGAGGAAAGATAGAGTGCGTCACATGCTGCACAAGTCACCGGTGCTGAAAGATGGGGATGTCGTTTGCGGTGAACGGGCACTTTCCATAACCCTATCTGTGGAGGTTCTTCCATTGCATGCATACACGTCGACTATAGTTAGATGTGCTTTTTGACGCAGACGCGCATATCTAACAATGTTTTAGTGTTTGACACTTTAAATGGTTACCTCCCAGGGTCACCAAAAAAAAAAAAAGTTTCAAAACCAATGTTTCCTGGCCCAGTTGAAGACGGAGAAAGCATTAGTTGCTTTATTGGCTACTGAAGAATTCGAGAAGTAGAGACAACTAGGCTAAGAGGTATGATAGTCTGCAGGACGCCTGGAAACTATTTCAACTGCGTCACATGAGTAAATATAGGTTACTACAACAGCTAATAATAAATACGCTTCACTTTAGCTTTCTATATGGGAATCTGTCTTGTACTGTAGAAACGTTCCTACAGCAATCACACACAAAAGCAGCCCTAATTGAGACGTGCTTAGGTTTTCTTTCCCTTCTTGGTGTATATATCGGATCTGTTTTGTAGAATAGAATGTCTCTGTGAAAGTGACTTTTTGAAAATTTTTGTCCATACTGGATTTAAAATATCTAAGCAATTTGCATAGGTGTCACCGAATTAGTCAATCTTCAGACTCCAAAAGCCTCTGCAGCATATGTGCAAACTGAAATGTGTGAATCTAGTATACGACTGGAGAAACTGAGGAACTTCGTAAGCAGGCTGGAAATAGCCATGGATGGTACAATACGGAAATTTAACAGGAAGGTCCATAAGGAAAAAAGTAAATTCAAATGATGAACTCTGGTTTCCTGGTCGTTGTAGAACAACTGCAGTCTGATCTGTATTCCGATAATCTAGACTCCTAAACGATGCTTCAAAGGTGCTGTCCATAAGCCATGCGCTCACTGCCGTATCTGTTACGATAGCAGCTTCTAAGTAACCTAAAAGGAACTTTCGGCAATATTTTTACCATAGCAAAAACACGCCAAATCTGGGATTGGCTTATGGCTGGCTGACGATGCCTACTAACTCGGAAATGACCAATTCAGTCAAAATTCATTTTACTACTGTTCCTTTTTGAATTCTATCTTTTGCCACATAACAGTCCTTTAGAGCGCCAGACCGAAGCTTAAAATCAAAAAGGGGCAAGACTGGTCGGTACTACCACCGGATTATCAAACGTATCTTCCACTTTAAAACCAAGGTTATTGATTGAATATTTACTCCAACTAAATACACCCTTATTTAAAATTCCTTCGTTTCAACGTTTATGATTTTCTAAAGAAGAACCGTGAGAAACAACCTCGGTAAAAGCGTTTAAAAACTGAGAAAAAGGGTGACGGATGAGGAAGAATACAGGGGTCACCTAACTACCCAATGCTCAATCCCCATACTGAACCCTACGTCCCGCCCTTCACACAACCCCAATGACATCTGCACAACGACCTCGCCATTAATGTATACAACGTGCAAACGATCAATATTAGCGATCAGACGTTTTTAAATCCTGTCAACACCCCATATTTTAATTACCCTTGTAATTGTACCAGTCCGATTATTAATTACCGAAAATATATGTTTGCCAATTTGCTTTTTAAACAGAATTGTTCAGTGATAGCATAATAATACCGTTTTGTGTATAATAAGAGAACTATTCTTCCAAAAAATTGCAAAAGTGGGATTGGATTACAGTTTCAGATCGCTCTTTAAATACAGGTGAATATTTCACGATTTTCCCTGTTTCCTATGCGTTTAGCAAAACCTTAAAAATAAGATATGTCCTTAAACATTTACCGGAGTAGTGAGCTTTTGGATATTCCTTCTAATGGAGATGAACCTTTGCATCATATTTTGTAGATTCACCCAAACGTGAAAACTCACTGGTTAGAAAAAACTTCCTCAACAAAAGTCGACAATTAGCATGCCTATCATCAATTTAAAATGTTTTATAAAAAGTTGCCCATTTCAAAAGTGCGTTAATTAGATACCTCGTTGACGAATACACGCAGAATTTACCGTTTTCCACCGTTACTTTAAGTTGAAAATGTGGAAACTAAAAATGAAAGAACTAATTTTTCGCTTTTAATTGGAGCATATTTGGTACAAATACAACCGAGTATCTGAATATATAGTAAGATTTTGCAAAAACTGCTAATCTTCTGTCCATCGTGTTTATAAATTCCGAATAAGCGGCAATTATGTCATACAAAAAAGTATCCTATCACGTGCTGCCAATCTAACATAGGTCTTTCTGTAGTCCATCTGCATTTTTGCTGCGTTTCGCTGCAAGAAACATCAGAAGATTACACAAAATATTTTCATAAGCAGAATCCTTTGCTTGCTTTTGGAAAACAATATGCTTCCTTACAATTCTCTTCACCTGATTTTTACTGAAGTAAAATCATATTTTCCAGTTACAGAAGAGATTTATTTGCAACCTTTATTACATACATCAATGTTCTTTTAGAGCAACGTGCACAAAAAGATGGAATTTGCTCTGGATGTCTGGCAAACTCCGATTTCACCCAAATTTTGCCTCTTTTCCTTCAGTGTATAAGATTGAACATGTAGTTGTCTTTGGTAAAAGGCTTTCCGCGTCTTAAATCCACTTAAAACCAAAATAACATGACAAATTTAGGCTAGGCTACTCAGTTAAATTTTTAGCGCACAATGCACGATTTACGTAATCCTACACAAGTGAAATTGATCCTAGCAGGTGGCCTGTAAGTCAAAAATCAAGTTTATGCTCTGCAGTTGGGACATTATAAACTCCAATTTAATTCTTTTGTATATTGGACAACAAACTAAAGGACCCTTGTCAACATTACCAAGTTTGAAGCGTCTTAAGGCGGAAGAAATTACTGTATCAGTAAACCATATTAATACACCACTGGCCAACGTAAATAAATTATGCAGATTTTATTGATTCTGTTCTCATCCCATCATGAGAACTTCATATCTTTTATAAAACATGCGACTTTCTGTCGGTGGCATTAAAGAAACACTAAAGACTGACAAACGTTTTCATTCAATGAAACAATCAAAACAGGAATATTTCGCCAGTACCTCGAGGCGCAAATCAAAGCACCATCTCTTAAAATGTCTCCACACACATATTAGTAAGGAAATAGGTACATTAATTTGCCTAACTATTTTGATAAAATAGGGATTCAAAAACACGTTTGATCGGTAAGTTTTGCTTTATGTGCCACAAACATGCTCTAACTCAACCTTTGTTTTGCATTCACAACCAGCTCCCTCCACCCTTTCACGAAGCTCGAGAAAGACGTTAAATGCGTAAAATGTCAGTTGCTACCATTAATTTTGGCTGCATGAACTGCTTTCAAAAGCGCCAACATATGGGCTAGAAGATTCAAGAAAGACAAGCTGATTGTGCCTTAACAAGTGTCTATAGGCATGTGATTTTGTTTCCTTTGGAGAATTTCGCGCCACCAACCACTGCAGCCATTTGTTATGTGTTCATGATTTTCGCTGCCGTTGATATATTGCATCGGTTGAAATCTTACGTTCAGCGGTGTTTAAAAATCCGGCAAATTTATACTACCAAGTCTCCTTGTACGAGAGCTAATATTCAAGGGCTGCATGTAGTACAGCTGAATTTATTGATGAACCATCTAGTTTTCAATTTAATATTTCCTGTTCCGATAGAAGAAGGTCTTCTTAAACCTACTGCGTGTCCTCTTCTGGATTATTTGTTCATCCCTTGAAATATTTTTCCCCTGTCCTACAATTTCTAACCTTCACTTAACACTGACATCCTCCATTTACATGTAGTCAGGTTGCCGTAGAGATGACAGTGAGATGTCAGCTGTTAGTTGATTCAGGAGAGATAACTTGGCTGACCGCCTAAACCGGCCACATGAATAGGAACCGCCCATGTCGCCTAAAATAGGTGGCTTTGCGGTAAATTTCAAAAAGATAAAATATTCCCACGTATTAATCCTCACATTACCCGTATGTAAAACTAAACTACCACTATAATCTCAAGCCTAGCCTTACTCTTAATCTAAACTCTACGATCAACACAATAATAACCTGTCCTGTTTAGGCAGCCATACAAAGGATCCTTACCGTTGATTCTCCTATGCTTTCAAAGGCCAATGTTAAGATTTTGTTATGATTAGTCTGAGGTTAGGACACGGGAATGTGTATCCTTTCGGAAATTCAGCACAAGGCCATCTCTGGTATATACGTGAGGCATGTCTACTCCCGTGGCTCGTTTGGGGGCCATATAAACAATTCCGATCAAAAAATTCTTTGAACTGAAGACATGGACTGCTCTGCGTCTGTTTTCTGGGAAACAGTGAATGCATCTACTGCTACGGCAAGCAGACGTTTGCCTTTCGAGTACACGCGATGTTCTGACAGTCACGTCGGTTACTGTGCAAAGCCCAGACGCACTGTGACCCGTCTGTGGCAACACAAACGCCTCCAGCACAGTCCGATGCAGTTATCAGAAACCAACTGTCCACATCAGTTCCTCTCACATAATTTGCTCGCCTTCCAGCTGGACACAGCTGCTGACGCGGCAGCTAGCAGCTGGTCTCTAGTGCCGTCAGGAATCCGCAAGTGAACACACATGATCCCCGTATGTTGGTAGACTTGACCGTCAGGGCAGAAACGTTCGGGACACTGTGCTTTGCCTACTAAGTAAACTACAGGGATAATATTTAAGGTGGGAAACTCTGGCTCGTTCTGGAGAACTAAAGTCAGGGCAGTAGGTGGAATGACCTGTTGGACTTTGTACATGGAAAGGGATGTTTGCATTGGGTTGTATCCTCCACCCAACGTAATAATTTGACTTTCGGCCAACTGCAGGTGGGGCATATATCCTCGTATCTCGCCTTACCCAAACCTTAAAAGTAACCCTTATCTTAAGTCTAACACTAATTTACCGGCAAGTTAGCGAAAAGCCACCTGCAGTACGACGGGGAAGAGGACATATAAGTAGACCGAACCTTACATTGGGTAAGGGCGCTCGAAGAACTGTTGGATTCACAAGAACGGGTATATAATTTTCGTTAATTTGTTCATGTTAATTAGGCCATGAGCAAAGGAGTTTTGTTGATCGGTGAAGCGATTTGGACATTTCCACGGTTCGGCAGACAAAAAGTAGGGAAAAGACGTCAAAACGGATTAAAAAATTGTTGGTAGGTAAATTAAACATTCCTTCGGACGAGGTGAGAAAGTTCTTCTGGGTCTAAGTTGAAGCGCCTTTCAGCGGAAATTTAAAAAAAATATTATCTTGCTCGATCCACTGACGCCAAAGATGGCAGTCGAGTGAACATCAAAATGTTCAGGAAAATCCAGCTCAACTCGAATGAACGACGATGGTGCGTGATTTTATCCGCAGCTTTTTGAAAGACTGACTTCATAAGTTTTAAAAAGTTCTGGTAAAACAGAATGGCCGACTTCAGAACAATAGGTTGGTTTTAGTATGACAATGACCGAGATAAGTAAGCACAATGTGGTCTGGAAAGGTATCGATTGGAGCATTTAAAAAACTATAGTCCCAGGAGGCTAAGTAAAACAAAAATGTTAATCGTTCCGGACGGTAAAAGCCATTTAGCTTTCAAAAATCACAAGGTAAGCTGATTGTTATTGAGAGTCTGAAAGAAGATATATATATATATATATATGTATATACATATATATATATATATATATATATATATATATATATATATATATATATATGAAGAACGAAAAGTTCATAGGAAAAATCGAGTTTTACTCTTGGCATTTCAAGCAGATTACACCGACACATCGTCAGACGAAATGAAAAGTGGCGGTTGGGATTATCACACTAGAGATTTTGGTGGGGGACAGACTGCCAGACATCCGTGAGAGGGGAACGAGAAATGTGTTAGGATACGTGTTTGGAGTGAGAGGATGGGTGTTTAAAATCCCGACTTTGGTTCACGTGTCAAAGGGGCCATACCGCATCCGTGAATTTCCAATTTGCCAAACATGGATAAGCTATTGTTGGTTTAAGGTGGGCGTGAGTCAGTGAGACGTGCAATAGACCTTCCGAATGTGCATCCAGATTGACGTGGTGGTTAATGCTGTTTGTGCCGGAATGCCAAGCTTCGATGCAATTCTCGCGCCGTCTTGGTGTTAGCAATGACGACCACTTCGGATGCGTTCCAATTGAAACTAGTAGTCGCAGTCCACGGCGTGCGCAAACCACAAGAGACAAAGGACCGCGTCGGCGGATGGCCAGTTTATTTTTCATTTATGCGAGCCCCAAGTCGTCGACCTGTATGGCCTACGTAAGCGCAGGAGCAATTTGAACATGGAATGCGATAAAGGAAATTCGTTTGCTGCTCTTTTACTGTGAAGTCTTTAACTCGGAATAGTGCTGCGTGCAGGGAGGATGCCAGGTTGTGGGCGATGGGGATGCCAAACCGGTTTAATTGTCTGGCGATCCCCGGTCGACCGGGGCTGCATCCAAGTCGCCTTCTGCTACACCAGAAGGCAGGAGAAGGTTTTGGTCAGGATGAGGTGGCACTCTGCGCAGGTTCGTTCGAGGAGCAGGCCACTGGGGTGCCTAACTCTCCTCTCCAGGTGGCATGCTTTGCGCTGACGCGGACGTTAAAAGCACCTGGGATGATCAACTTATCCGCCTTCGACACAGTCGCCTGGAGGGCGTGCATTCCTTGTAGAATTTGTTCTTTGCCTTGTCAGAGCTCGTCATTGAGGGAGGGGGCGTAGGCGATGATGATACTGGTGAACTTGTCTCCACAAAGAGGCAGGCGGAGACTCATCAGGCGATCATTGATACCCTGCGGCAGACAGGGCAGACATCCCACGATATCAGTCCGGATGGCAAAGGCGATGCTGGCGTCGTATCGCTCTGCCTGGGAGCGGCCACTCCAGAAGAAGGCGTAACCATCACCCAATTCCTCCACTTGACCTTGCTCGGGAGAATTGGGATTCGCTGAGTGTGACGATGTCCACCTTGCAGCACGCCAATTCACGAGCGACCAGCGCCGTCCTCCATTTTGGTCGGCTGCTCCTCAGATTGTTTAAAAGAAAACAAACATTCCAGTTTGTTGGAGTGAGCAGACTCACTCGAGCGCACACACACGACAGATTGACCATCGAAGTCCCACGAGGACCCCATGTGCTGAATAGCATGGTTATGCAGGGACGATGACTTGTCAGTGAGTTTAGACCTGCGTTACATCCACCCCACCATCTCCCCTTCCCCCACCTGAGCTGGGTGTCATGACTAGGTCAAGAAGACAGGAGGCGGGAGAGGGCGCAGGTGGTTAGCACGGCGCGAGCCTGTACCTAAGCGTGCCACCACACCCGGATCAAATGCCACGGAAGGAAAGGGCTATAAATGCCACAATAAGAAGGAGCTTTGAAACCTGACTCCCAGCCCAGTAGTCAGCCACTCCACGTAAACACACGGACCAGGCTGTCCACGCGATCTAGGTTATGCCGCCAGTTGGTCTCCTTTCCAAACCACGACTTTTAGTGCATCGCAATGGATTCAAGCGCATCAGATTGTTCATAGTGGAGAATATGCACTGGAGTACCGTCAACCACACGCTCTATCCCGTCATCAAGGCGCCAGTCCACCTTCCAAGTCAGCCAGTAAACCGAGGTGGAGTTTGAGCAAAGAAACTGACAGAACTAAGTAGCCCGTCTGCGCGTGCTTCACACGTCCCCACAACTTACACACTAGTTTTTCATACAACGAGGTGGGTGATTTGGAGCCCACATGCGAGAGAGTGTCATATAAGTGGCCATCGAGCTTGACTCTCAGTTCATCAGGCAGTCACTCCTCATGCAAACACACACTGGGCTGACTTCGATGTTCGAAGGTTATCGTCAGTTGGCAACCTTCCAATCCACGGCGTTTAGCGGTTCATGCAAAAATTCATGCGTATCAGATTTATTATAGTGATAAATGCGCTGAAATGTTGTGGGGGAGTAATTTTTCCTCCTCCGTTCACCGATAAATCGTCTGAGGCGATGAATCAAACTAATAGTGAGATTGGGACCAGTGACTGGCCGAGTTAAAACCTAGATTATCTGATAGGTATACTGAGAGCGCAAGTACCAGCTAAAAGCACAGACACGTGTTTCGTCGATATTCCGCAATTAGTTAACACAGCAGCGAGAGGTTCAGCTCATCCTTGTCCCTCGGTGTTCCTTGTGTGATTTCTGGAAGATAACACCATTTAGAATTTGCTGTTTTTAATGTTCCAATACCCGTCTACGGGAGCGCAAATCAGTAACTCAGGGAGTACGAACCAAATTATCAGATTGTGTTAGAAACTGGTCATACTTTCGATCTTCAGGCAGCCAAAATCTTAGGCCAGGGTAAATGAAAGATCGAACGACCAACACCTGAGACGTGTTTTTCGGATGCCTACTCCAGCAACAGGCACCTTGCCCTTCGAGCAGCTTACAAAGTCTTGCGGCGTTCCGTACACGAACCTCAGGACATGACAGCCACGCAGAACTCAAGACAGGTGCACAGACGAGAACGAACTCACCTGACGAAGAAACGAGCCGCCGTCAGAGGTTCAACCGTTCCCCCAGCTACCGTCGAGGTGAATGACTCGTAAAGCACGCGAATAGACTGTCCGCGAAACATCCCCCAAAAGGCCAAGGCTGCAAACCAAAATCGATCATCCCGATACCTACAAACAGGCCATGGCACGTCACTTTCGATCCTGTTCGATAATCTGCAGTTAACCCTTTCACAATGGAGAGCCGACCAAGTTCTCCAAAACGTCAGCATATTACTAGACTTATTTCAGTGAACCCTTCCTACTTCTCAGACTAGGAATATTTGGACGAAGGTTCTTCAACCACAGCAAGTGGACACCAATCAGTGCTATAGTGTCCGCTAAAACTATATACAAAACGTATCTATCAATGTGTTCGCTGAACCTAGATAAGAGGAGGATAAAGGTATTTAACCTCCATCTGCGAAAGGCCACAACAAAGTCATTTTTAAGTTGAAACTGCCCCAGCTGCAAAGAAATATCTGGATTTCCAACCTTCGTTCTAAAAGTGCTATCAGGTCCACGCCGTGGTGTTATTATTGGACAAACCAGCCTGGAGGGACTTTCCACGAGAACATACTGCACTAATTTTAGATGGCATCGGTATTTAGTGAGCTGCCAGCCTACCGGACACGATCAAACGCAAAATGTTCCTCGAGATGGTGAGAGCTACCTCGAATTCTTATAATGCTAATTACGACCGCGAACATCTCCATGCATGGTTTCTGAACAATATTTATTTCGAACAACTTCATTTCTATCGACAGCCATTTTCAACACATCAAAGTAAGCTGAACCAAATCAAGAAGGGTTTCTGTGCTGTACTGCACTAACCAACTGACAGTTTTAATGTCTTGCAGGCCTATTATACGAAAGGAAAACAACCAGGTACTCATATTTTGCACATATGTATTCCTTTTCTTGAGTTGCTCATTTTAATTTACCTCCTTTTTGAATAAATCATTGCATTTTACCCTTGGAATTGTTATATAGTTCGCTTCCTGAAATTCATTTTTTTCTAAAAAGTCCAATTTTTCAGCTAATATAGAATAAGTTAACTCTGCCATCTTTCCAAGAATGGCCTTTTTTTAACGAAGATAAAGGTTTGTGGGCGCGAGATGGAAGGTTTCGGCAACACGGCAATTTTCTTGCGAATTTCCTGGCGTTTGATTAGATGGGCTGTGATGCGCCATTAGGGTGGGTTCCCAGTTTCGTTCTCTCTCTCTCTCTCTCTCTCTCTCTCTCTCCCATGCATCCGTCGACTGTCCAAGTTTGTCAAACGTGACTGCTGATGAGATCAGACGCAGCAGAGGCACGTGTACCGCAGCAGGGACGGTATCGATAAAGGCGTGGGATGTGGCAGTCAAATCTCCCCCTCTCACTCCCCCTTGTTGTTCAGCGCATCTGCAGCGCAGTCGTTGTGGGTGTGGGGGCGGGGGGAAGTGATAGGTTTTCCCCAATTTTATACACACACTGGTTCCTTCGACCCGTGCAGTTTGCTGCCGGAGGACAACTGAAGACGTCACAAGGCGAAGAGGCGTTCGCCGGGGGAGGTTTATTGGGTGTCTGACTTTTTGGGTCGTGGTTTCATTTTGTCCACCTTCAGAGACTGGCACATCCTGCTCACATCAAAAGGTGCTCAGTGGTTGGAGCAGCTTGAACCCGTGGCAGAGACTAACAATTTAATGATTTGGTCTAAACAGAAGCGAAGCGGTGAGTTCCAGGAAGTAGTCGCGAGGAAGGAAACATGAGCACCACAACAAGAGCCTCATTAGCCTGACCTTTCGGATTCCCACTCTAATCAGAGATGAAGTCAGATAAGGGATATTGGCTTTTCCAGGCACCAGGCCACTATACGGCCGTCATAATTGGCGGCTGCTGAAAGCTCCTGTTCCAGCAATTGTGTCTCCCTCCTCGAAACTGGTTAGTCACTCGCTATTTTCATTACGGTGGCACAGAATTCAAATGACGTACTCTCTGCTGTTCTGATATTATTCGATCTTTTTTTATGTGCTCCTGAAGGTAGAATGGTCGGTGTGATTGTTTTTTTTCCAGGGGACCGTGAGTTTTTTTCAAATCTGCTTTCTAGTTACTAGATAAGGATAGTCCTGAACGAAATTTTGTCACGAGCTATTCGAACTTAAATAATGTCCTGATTTGCTCTTATTTTGACGGACACCTCGCTTGGTTGCACGGTAGGAGCTCAGCCCATGCCAAGCACCAAAGAGTAGGAGTGACCATGAGCTTTTTTATCTCAAGTGTAACCCTGGTAGACGAACTGACCGGGCTCATTGAATGTAACAACTTGCCTAGGTTTGTTTTTTTTGCAAGGGTAACCCGAAGGGGGCATCTACCTGACCCTCAGATAACCACAATTCGCCAGTACAGTTCTTTCTTCAGAGATGGCCTCAATCATCATAAACACTTTGACTGAATAGGAAATTATTTGTGAGCCCGTGAAGTTTCTGTCAATCTACCTGTAACTTTTTTGTATTATAAAAACTGAAAGCCAGCGCCTTGAATACACTGTGACTAAAAGGTCAATTAACCACATCAAAATATAATAAATTGTAGGCTGGCAATGATTACACAAATTCAGCATATAGAAAGATTTCCAAACTGTGTGTTGGAAAAAGAATGTCGTAGGAAATACCTCAGTTTCCAATTGGCAAATAGGAGCTTTATTTACGGCATCTCCCCAAAGATGTCTACTTCAATTGCGTGAGGCTCTTTTCGCAATTAGTCAGTAATCTGATGAATAGTCTCCTAAAAAGTGGTCTTTATCCAGTCCTTCAGATGGCCCAAAGGAAACAGTGCGGTCCTGACCGAGAAAACGACTGTGAAGGTCAAATAAACCTAAATATCGCAAATTATTTGCCGAACGGGTTCCTGTGGCTTTGATCAGAGGAGCAGTTGTCCCATGCTTTTACTCACATGCCTCATGTCTGTCCTCCATTGTACGGTACACAACAATTTCAAGCAGTGCTCGATCTCGGTCGATCTACGTCGATGTGGAAACGCATTCTTTCTGCTTTAGAATAATGGATAGAAAATAATGGGGAATAAATCAAGGGATTTGCCACATTGATTTGCCGTAACGTTTACGTTAAAAAATTAGCAAAGAACCATTTTTTAAAAATCTCAAATCAAATTCACAGACTGAATGGTAAAATTTTAAATTTTAAACTCGCATGGCGACTTAGGTGCCAGCCTAAATGCTGACGAGAATTTATGGCTGCATTTATGGCGAAATAATTTTCATTCAATGGTAGGCTGGTGACGAGGAAAAATAGCCTCGACTAAGTACTGATACTGACATATCCCTAAGACTTCATTTTGTTACCACATAAATACTTGTGAAAGCCTTTATTCACAAGGCGTTTTTGATTGTTTCACTCCATGCTACCTGACTGTTAGCACAAATACCTATGCCACCCACGGGGAAGCTCTAGGGGGGTTGCTTCTTAAAATTTAGTGGGCGCCATGATGGAAATTCCACATACACGCGAAATCCGAGAGTTCGATCGTCGATTTCGACGAGGTTCACCGTATGCTCCACACCAGGTGGTGCAGGGACGGTGACTTGCGCTTGAATTAGTTTTAAGTGATAATAGCTTTGCGCTGCAGCTACCCCGCACTCTCTTCTCCTCCCCCACCTGAACCCGGCGCCATGACAGAGTCGAGAAGACCAGAGACGGGAGAGGGCGCATGTGACTGGCGCAGCCGGAGCTGTCCCTGGGTGTACCACCACACCTGACTCGGATCCCATGGGGTGGGAGTGCCATAAAGGCCACATTAAGAAGGAGCCATTGGGCTGACCACGCGGTCCGAGTTATCCCGTCAGTTGGCAACCTTCCGAGCCATGGCTTTTAGCGCACCGTGATAGTTTTACGCGCGTCAGCTTGTTTATAGTGAGGAAAATGCGCTGAGCTGTCGACTTCACCTCTCCCCAACCCCCACAATCATACCACCGTTCAAGCCAGTCAGTTGTCTGAGGTGGGAGTAGGCGTATTGGCTGACGGGTCGGCGTACCCGTCTTCGCGCGCCACAGCACGACCTGGCCCCCATAACGCACACACCAGGATTCACAAGCTCAGGGGATATGGAGCAGCCATCGCCATCTGACTCCCAGTCCACTGGGCAGCCACTCTTCACACACAGAACATACGCTGGGATGATGACGTAGTCTGGTGTAATCATCAGATTGGCAGCCTTTCAAGCCACGGTTTCTAGGAAACCGTGATATTTTTAGGTACGTGATGATGGTGGTGATTGAGTTGTCTATGTATTGACGTAGATGGTGTGCGCTAATGTGGCTTAGCCTCCAGTGGTTTACAGCAGGTTATCATGGATGCGCATGTGACCGAATAGGCTTATGCGATGAGTGAAGGCGCGAGGACAGTGAGGACAGTGGAGACGGCGATCTCTGCTGTATGTTGGAGCTCCAGGCACTGGTTCACCAGTCTCTGTACGATGGATTCGCAAGTGACGGACCAAGCCGATGTGTGAACTGAATGTGCGATCGCAATGAGGACAGTTTAGGAGAGAGTCCCCATCGCTGATGGTGGTGATGGTGGCAGTGGCGGTGGTGGGGGGGTCACAAGTAATGGTGATTGTGAGGGTGTTGTCGATGCACTGGTGTAGGTAGTGTGTGCTTATGTAGCTTAGCCTCCGGTGGTTTACCGGAGGTTGTCGTGGAGGTGCATGTGTCCTAATAGGCCCATGCGGTGTGTAAATGTGCGGGAGCAGTGAGGTCAGGGAAGGCGGGCGCGTCAACTGTATGTCAGAGCCCCAGGCACTGGTTCACCAGCCTCCGTGCGATGGATTCGCAGGTGACCGACAAGGCCGATGCGTGAGTTGAAGTTGCGGGCGCAGTGTGGGCAGGAGAAATCGGTAGAGGCTGGGGCGATGTCATTCATGGTAGTGCGGGTGGCAGGGGCGCTAAGAATGGCAGGAGCGGAGGGTGTGCATAGTGTATCGGTGTTGTCGGCATTGTGGTGAATTCCGCTGTCATGGATGTGCATGTGACCGAATAGGCCCATGCGATGAATGAATGCGCGAGGACAGTGAGGGCAGTGGAGCCGACGATCTCTGCTGTGTGATGGTGCTCCAGGCACTGGCTCACCAGTCTCTGTACGATGTATTCGCAAGTGGCCGACCAGGCCGATGCGTGAGGTGAATGTGCGGTCGCATTGAGAACAGCTTAGGAGAGATGCCCTATCGCTGATGGTGGTGGTGGATGTGGTAGTGAAGGCGGTGGTGGTTGCGGTGGTGGGGGTAACAGGTGATGAGTAGATGGATGTGGTCTCGATGAGGGTGGGAGTAATGGAACTGATGCCAGGGGCGAGGGGGGGAGTCCGAAGGATTGCTGGCAGAATTCGACGTAGAATTTCTAATTGTCGGATTGTTGGTGCATTGCGTCCAAAGATGTCCGACTGGAAGATGCGTTGACAGCGTTGGCATGTGGGAAGGGCCTGGGCATCGATAGTGTTGGTCCGGGGCGCTGGTGACTTTCGTGCCGCTCTTTTGGTCTTGGCGGCGGTGATCCTGTTGGCTTCGTAGATTTCTGCCCCTGTGTTCACTGTCTTTCTCCAAGCAGGTCGGTTCTGGGTGAGGTCCTCCCAGGTCGCCGGGTTGATCATCAGTTGCTTCAGGGAAGTCTTCAGAGTGTCCTTGTAGCGTCGCACTTGACCCTCTTGTCGATAAGAACCCATGGCGACATCTCCATAGAATAGTTGTTTGGGTAGTCGTTTGTTGTCCATCCTAACAAGGTGGCCGATCCATCGCAGTTGCAGTTGTTTCAGCTGAGCATAAATGCTGAGAAGGCCTGTTTGTTCCAACGCTTCCGTGTCCAGTATCCTGTCTTGCCATGTCAGCTTTAGCATTCTGCGAAGGCAGCTGAGGTGGAAGTGGTTGAGCTTTCACGCCTCCTTTTGGTAGACCGTCCACGTTTCCGCTCCATACAGCAGCGTCGGCAAGATTACAGCTTTCTACATCTTGAGTTTTGTGCTGAGGTGAAGACCGTGTCGATTCCAGACCACGTTCTGCATGCGTCCAAAGGCTTGGCTGGCTTTGGCGATCCGATGGGCAATCTCATCATCGACTTTGGTGCTGCGGGTGTGATTGCTGCCCAGGTACGTGAAGGTTTCCTCAGATTTGAGTTGGGCGCCATTGACATTCATGTGATCTGTGGTGTAGAGAGTGTTGGGCGACGGTTGATGCATCACAACCGTTTTCTCAGTGTTGATGCGAAGTCCAAAGTTGTCACAGGCGGCAGCGAAGATGTCCATGCTCCTTTGAATTTCCACTTCTGTCGTTGTATTAAGTGCGCAGTCGTCAGCGCATAGATGTTCGTGGATGGTGGCTGTAGAGACACGTGAGCGGAAGGGCATCCGTCGTAGGTTGAGGAGTCGGCCGTCCATCCGGTAGGCGATGTTGATCCCGGGGCGTTCTTCACGGTAGGACTCCGATAGAATGGCAGAGAACATGAGATTAAAGAGGGTAGGGGCAAGGACGCAGCCCTGCTTCACTCCGTTGGTCACTGCGAATGCTTCGGATACTGTCCCGTTGTCAGTAACGCGAGCCATCATCCCATCGTGAAGCTGACGTACCATATGTGGGAAACGTTCAGGACAGCCGAATTTCTGCATGATTTTTTACAGCCCTTCAAGATTCACCGTGTCAAAGGCTTTCGTCAGGTCCTCGAAGGAAGGGTAGAGGTGAGTCCTCATCTCTTGGCACTTCTTTCGCAGCTGTCGAGCAGCAAAGATCATGTCGATTGTTCCTCGGTGTCGTCGGAAGCCTTATTGTCTTTCCGGGAGCATTCCTTGCTCCAGGTGAGCGTTCAGGTGATTGAGGAGAATGCGGGCGAAAATGTTTCCGGCGATTTTCAGCAGCGAGATTCCTCGGTGGTTGTCGCAGAGTTGGCGGGTCCCTTTCTTCTTGTAGAGGTGGACAAGGTTTTCGTCTTTGAAATCCTGAGGGACTTGTCCTTGGCGCCACATCTCCTGGAAGAGTGTTGTGAGTTCTGCCATCAGCCGGGGCCCACCGTGATTGTAGACTTCCGGTGGGATTGCGTCGGATCCCAGTGCTTTACCGCTGGAAATCTCCTGCACGGCCCGGGTGTTTTCGGGTAGGGAAGGAGGCAGATCCAAGTCATTTTTCATGTCCACTTGAGGGAGCCGGTCAATGGCAGCATCGGAGATGGCTGATGAGCAATTAAGGACATTTCTGAAGTGCTCGGCCCAGCGCTTCAGAATTTGCAATTTCTCTGTCAGCAGTATTGTGCCGTCAGAGCTGAGCGCGGTGCGGACCCCTTGATACACAGGCCGTAGATGGCCTTGATGGCTTTGAAAAAGTTTTTCATTTCATTGCGGTCCGCATACCCCTGGATTTCCTCAGCCTTTCGGATCATCCAGGCATCCTGCATCTCCCGCAGCCGTTGTTGTACGAGGCACCGGCATCTGAAAAAGGCTGCTTTTGTGGCGTCAGACCGAAGGTCCATGTAGGCTTTGTGTAGTCCATTCTTCTCCGCAAGTAAGTTTCTGATGTCGGCGTCATTGTCATCAAACCAGTCCTGGTGTCGACGGCGTGTGCGTCCGAGGACATAGAGGGCGGTGGACTAGATGACAATTCGCAGTTACCACCATCGTGTCTCCACGGTAGCGTTATCATCTGGAGCATGCAGGTCCTCCAGTTTCCCGGTTATTTGGTTGCTGAAATCAAAACAGTGAGCAGGCAAATTTAATAAAAGAGTATTTAACTTACAAGGCGGCCTCTTACCTTGGGGCCTTCGTCGGGGTTGCAGTCGGAGCCTCATCTGAGAGATGACGAGGCGGTGATCTGTCCAAACATCGGCATCGCGGATCGCCTTGGTTACCAGCACGTCCTGTCCATCTCGCCTCCGGACGAGAACATAGTCCCGCAGCTGCCAGCGCCGCAACCGAGGGTGCATCCACGTGGCCTTCTCCCGCGTCGGAAGGCGGAAGAAGGTGGTGGTCAGCAGGAGACGGTGTTCCGCACACGTGCGCAGAAGAAGGAGGCCGTTATCGTTACACCTACCGAGACCGTGGGGACCCAGAACTACCTGCCAGGCAGCGTGGTCCGTTTCGACGCGGACATTGAAGTCACCAAGGACAATTAACTTGTCCTCTTTCGGCACAGTCACCAGCAAGGCATGCAGGTCCTCGTAGAATTTGTCCTTCGCTGCATCAGAGCTCGTCATTGGGGGAGCGTAGGCGCTGATGATGGTGGCGAACTGGTCTCCCCGAAGAGGCAGGCGGAGGCTCATCAGGCGATCATTGCTACCCTGCGGCAGACAGGGCAGACGTCCCACGATGTCTTTTCCGGATGGCAAAGGCGACACCAGTGTCACGTCACCCTGCATTTGGCCGGCCGCTCCAGAAGAATGTGTAGCCAGCACCCACTTCCTCCAGCTGACCCTGTTCAGAGAATCGGGTCTCGCTGAGAGCAGCAATGTGCACCTTGTAGCGCTCTAGTTTCCAAGTGACTAGCACCGTCCTCCGTTCCGGAAGGTTACTCCTGGGATTTTCTATAAGTGATCGAACATTCCAGGCTGCTCGAGTGAGCCTGCTCACTCTAGCAGTCTGGGGGATACCACGGAGGGAACGGTGGGCGGGATTGGGAGAGGAGATGTTGTTGATATTGTTTAGCGTTTTTCGACCGCATGTAATTGCAGTCTGCCAGCCACGGTCTGCTGCAGCTGTCGTGAGACCCAGCATTTGTTTAAAGCACCTTTTCTAACCCCCTCCCCACGAGGTGGTAAGCAGTGCTGTCCCTAAATAGGGCTGCTCAGACATCCCAGACGGCTACCGAACTCCACTATGTGTCACGATTTGGGTTAGTGAGAGAACAACCGATTCACCTGGGCCACCTCCGTGATTGCATGTCGCCCTCGCCGTAGGACATTTTCGACCGTGGAGGAGGAGGGAAGGGTGAGAGGCGAGGGAGAGGGGAAGAAGTAAGAGTAAAGGAGAGGAGAGCGAAAGATGAGGAAAGAAGGGCGAGATGAGGTGAAAAAGTAGAAGTAGGAGGGGAGAGGGGGAGGAGCAGGGGAAGGGAGCAGACGTACCGGGTGTGAAGACACACAACACCGGAGACCCTCACCTGGTTTAGCCCGCCGGTCATGGTGGTTGCCCGGGGTGTGGCCGCTATGAAGAACCCAAATTCTAGCAGTCACAGGTGAGAGTTGGGTACTATTTGGAGGAGGCGACAGGAGCGTTCACCACCTATACGAGACAGATGGAGCGACCAAATACTACCTGCGAGATGCTACCCATAACTAGTACCCCCTATACCCCACGACCCGACAGTTCGACCGTCGTAGTCCGACGATGTCCACCGTATGCTCCATGGGAAAGTGGAGCAGGGACGCTGAATTGCGCGTGATTTAGTTTAAAGTGATAGTAGACTTGCGCTGCATCTACCGCACTCTCTCCTCTTCCCCCACCTGAACCCGGTGTCAAGACAGAGTCAAGAAGACCGGAGGCGGGAGAGGACGCAAGTGGCTGGCACGGCCGGGTCCCCTAAGTCCTAGCCACCCCTAGGCGTGCCACCACACCTCCCATGTTCGGCATTTGTTAGCGGAGCGCAACCCGAATAACGCATGCCGTGCCCTGATGTGGCCCCCGTGTTGGTCCAACGCATCTACCACGTGGCCCGTTTAGGGGGCAAACCCCACGACCCACACACAAGCACACACACACACACACACAAACACACGCCGACCGAGTCGGATGCGTAGAAAGCCATGTACGAAGATCTTCGGGATCAGAACTCCAACCCAAAGGCAGAACTCAGCGCGGTGTTGCTCGTGTCACCGTTATTCTTGTTCTTATGCGTGGCTTAACGCTAGCAGTTATCTGCTGCTGGTTGTGGTTTTTCCAACAGCTCCATAATCTATATGTCATGAGTTTGATCAGTCTTATCTATCAATAATTGAAAAGCTTCGTATATGATGTTTGCCTCGAACCACGCATGGTACAACCTAACAAGCGATATCGAGAGGGATTAAGGACGGAAGCTGGATGCCTTTTTCGTTTCAATTCAAAGTTTTTGTAGATAGCAGCAGAGCACCTAGCAGTCATAAATCAAAATGCATTACCGACAGATATGGGGAGGGAGTTAATACCCATGTCTATATCATTTCCGTTTTCAGCCATCCCCACCTAATTCACCGGGCAAGACTCTGGAATCGAACCAGAAATGGCCGTTTGGCTCTCAATTTGATGACATGGCTACACGAATGTCACAGGCTAACTACCTGATAGCTGTCATAGGGGTTTAGAGGAGTGTTTTAAACATTAGGCTGAAAACTTCGATAGGGCAAGTCGAAAGTCCTCACACGAATTCATATTTCCCTTCTTTTTAGATATGAACTAGGAGGTCTAGCCTAGCCACTAATAATAACCGTATTTCCGTATTTCCTTCAGTTTCTACATTGACCACCTCGTGCCCCGAGTGCTTGGAAATAAGGGGGTTATTTACGCGGGGATGATAAAATGGCGACAGAAAAGCTCTTTTTAAACGAAGCTTTGTGTTTTGACACTTCCATTGATTTAGTTGGTCATTTTAGATCAGGCATTAAAGCCATTGGTAGGATGATAATTTAGTATGAATATTACCAATACGAAGCCTCTGCTAGGGTTAGAAGTTAATCAAAGCAGCAATCGGAGCAGAATAATGTAACTCGTTATAAGCGCACCAATAAAAACCCATGTAGTTATTTTGTGTCTAAGGTATAATTACATAAGGTAATAAGAACGGTTTGCAGGACGGAATATGGTGTTAACTGAACCATAAAGGCGACCAGCCCGACTTCCGATGAGAAGTCATTCAATCAATATTTCGATCTGGCATCGGCATACACGGTGACCTCCAAACTGGCGATACTGATGTTTGGTTGGCCACTATAACTTTTGCTTGTTTTGTTGCCGCTTGTAACTCTGACACTGGACTTCATTGAGTGTTCGGAAGCACCGAATATAAACCGTCAACCTACTCGCTTCCATAACTCCGTCCTTTATCCCAAGCCTAGCCTTAGCGCAGTCGTCTGGATTCGGGATGTTCCTATTCCCACGTCCTCTCTGCAGAATTTAAGGTAGACCCCGCTTCCGTTTTGCTGCTGTTGCAAACGTAATCTGTGTTTTTACAAGGCTGTAAGTCATCTCAGACATCAAAGCATTTCACACATTTTGGTAAAGCTATGGAACGAGGTGGTGCTGAGGTGGGCTCTTAGCCTAAAAAGCGAGAGATCGTCACCGTGCCCCCAGCACCGACGCAACAGCATGCACAAAGGCACCTACATGAGAACGCTTGTGAATTAACCTTAATGGAAGAGCACTGCGGGCTTGTGTTGCACGCACGCACCTCATCAGTCGCGGCCGGACGAAGCGCGTGGGGCGTCAGCTTCTGTCCCAATTGGTTGGGCTTCTCTCTCTCTCCCCTCCGGTCCCTTCACCTACCCCCTTCTCAGGCGCACATGGTTCCTACACTGTCCCCTCCTCTCCTCAACTGCCCCCCACCGGTGTGTAGAGCCTGGCCAAGGCCTCGACGCCCCTGTTGCCCTAACTGGAATACAACTACCCGATATACTAAGACACGCACGCACAAACTTTGACCTTAATATACCTATATATCTAGCAGAAGCAACGGCAGCAGCAGTAGTCGGTGCATGCGTGTGTGCGGGTGAGAACACTGTTAGGCACCAATCGAAAGCATCTCAGCAGACACTTCCGCCACCACCACTACCATCGGGACGAGTGATAAACAAACATTTTCTTGACCTGCGAGGTCAGCGGAGGCAGCAACGGCGAGTAATTCTGACGGCACAGAAGCTAAAAGATAAAAAAGGGGGTAACGAGACAGCACACAATGGAGTTCCTAGAGCACATATTTTCGCCCCATCCTAACCCAGTGGGTGACACACGAGCCACTCCCATGTGGGCCTGTGAGTCCCCATTAGGACAGCCCAAGAAAATGCGAACTAGTTACGTAGGTCTGCGACGGGTGCCTCCGTTAGCAGAGCTACTGGACTCCTACCATCATCAGTACGACTCCCATGGTGTGACCGATCACTACACAGACTCACTGGCCAACTTTTGTACTCATATCACCGAGACGGATCACGCTTTTAGACAGGTGAAACTCACTGCCGCAGGCATGGGTCGCGATCAGGACGGTTTCTCAACGGGAGACTCTGGTTTTCTGGGAGACTATGAGAGCCCCGAGGCTGAACCAAAGAATGCGAGTCGTACTTCCCTCGTTTGATTCCATTGAGAACCATCTGGACGGATCGCAGATCGGTCAGGAGGAAGAACGAGGAGGAGGAGGAGGAGGAGAGAAGTTGACTGCGCCGCTAGTTGGAACCAGTTGCATGGACGAACTGCTCAATGAGGACCCGCTGCCTTACTGGGTGAGTCTTGAAGCTGGATTTATCCTTCTATTTACTCAGCAGCGCTGGGCAAATTTTTAAGAGCATACAAAGTAAACGATGATGGGCCTTAGAGAGAAAGCTAGGAGGCTAAACCACGAGTTTTTCACAAGTGGGTCAAAGGAATTATTCAAATCTGCCAAAATCCTCTACTAATTAATTGTGCCTGGTAGTCATCTGGTGGATTCTAGATTGATTTCTTAGGAAATCCTGCTTGAGCAGTCAGCTTACTGTATCAGAATTGGTGGATTCCATACGTTGCAGTAGGCTGGGCGGGTAAATTGATCCAAGTGTGATTAAACTCACGGCTCCCGGTGGGGCCTCGTAGCTCAGTTGGCTAGAGCGTTGGCTGTACTAAAGCCGTCCCCTTGCTGGCGTGGGTTCGAATCCCACCGAGGCCACCGAGTTTTTCACAAGTGGGTCAAATGAATTATTCAAATCTGCCAAAATCCTCTACTAAAATTACCATGATTTCCATGTATTTTTAACTCGTAGGAAATGTGTAGGGCTTGATAAAAAATTGAACGGGAGAAGGTAGTTGAAAATGTTTTGAGCCACCAAGTTACGCCAATATCTTCCTTCCCAATTTTGTGGCCCTTGTTAGTGTAGGAGACAGATTGCCCGTAAAGTACCTTAAAGTATACCAACATGTTCAGCGGGTGTTTTGTGGCTGGACGTCTGCGTCCAAACGTCCCTTCGATTCTTGTTGGCTCCCAGCACATTTCTAGCAGTGGTTTCACTCAGTCCCCTTAAACGCAGACAAGGTGGCGTCACTTGTTCTGCCCGGGATTTTCTCGGTAGATCAGTGGGGCATGTCCAAGTCTGAAACTTTACTGGCATTTGATACTACGTTATTTGCAGTTAAAGACGGTTTTTTTTTCCTAGAGTAAGAGCGGTTCTAATATCAACCTTGTTGAAGTTTATGGCCAGCCCAACATCTTTGTTGTCTGTATAATTTGCAGTTTACAACACTGTGAGCCGCAGAAGGTAGTTGAAAATTCTTTGAGCTACCACATTACGCCAATATCACTTTTTGGAAATAACCACCATAGCCCGTCTCTCTTTGGACAAAACTTCCGGGATGTGTGTATGTGGAATCTCAAATAAAGTGACCTGTAACTTCTGCTGTTGGGCTAGTGGAAGAGCTCTTTGTTCAGGATAGATACCAGCGTCCTCCGGACTCCCCGTTGCTAAGCCGCAAAGCTGATAGTTCTGCCTACATCGTGACTCAGATTGCGAAACAACGGTCTATGTATCCATGCCCAGTACACGATCTTCCTTTCTGCCATATGGTTGTTCGACCTCAGAAACAGGTCGCGATGTAATTGCGGAAGACTATGGGGCGTTATGGTGTCATCGACGCACAAAACACAGATTTGTGGGATGAAGGTCAATGGCATTAAGGAAGGGAAACTGTAGCTGTATGGTGGATGACAGTAGCTCCATGAGAGTAGCTCCATGGCCCCCTACACAGGAAACGAGAATAAGAACCCCCCGCCCCTTTGCAACAGCTGGCCTTATGGTAAATGTCATGAAGGTTAAATACACCCGTGTCTTAACGCCAACAGTAGCCGTAAACCGACACCTAAATTTTAACCCTAGCCCTTCCCTAAACCTAAATCCTACAGTCAACATGGCAATAACGTTTACCCTTAGCCTTATCATGACCCTAATCCCAACTCCATCCTTAACCTCCAACTTAAACCCCTAACCCTAACTTTTACCTTAATCCTAAACATACTTACCCCGGAATCTGGCACAAAGAAACATTTATTGTCGGCGGTTCCTATTCCCGTGTCCCGTTTAGGTGACCATAAAAAAGCATCCTTACCATACTTTATTAACAATTTCATGAAACAGCTGAAAGGAAGATCAGTAGCAGTCTGCTTTGGTTCAAAAACTTCCGAAATTATCACGCCACAGTTTAAAATTTTAGGTTCTCCAGGTCTAGGTGTTATAGGGCAGATTGACGACAGATAAACCCAGGAACCAACCATCCCAGTCTCTGCAACACATTAACTTGGACACTTTTCTTGAAGTTTACTGTGTTCTTATGTTGGTGAGGGTTTTGTAGGCAAGTCAGGAGAACCTCAGTTCTCACTTCCATCCATGAAGATAACGAACGTTGGGCTCGCAGATGCAGTCTGAATCAACCGTAGTCACGTTTAACCAGATAGTGGCAGTGGAAGAAGGAGGCTTATTTGACAGGCTGCGATGGCTCCTTCTCACTATGGCCTCCATGACACTCCCACTCATACGGGATCCAAGCCACCTCTGTGTGGTTGTGTTCTTGTTGGTGTTGAACCACAGTGCGTGGGTCTGCACGTCCTCCCACCTCCGGTCTGCTTAACTCCGGCTTGAAAACGGGTCCAAATGGGGGAAGAGTACAAGTTTACTCTCACTTTAATCCAACGCCGGCCTTTGTCCGTGCGCAACCCTGCTGTGGAGCATACGGTGGACATCGTAGGACTATGACAGTCGAACTGTGGGGTTTTTGTCACGGTGTTACGGTGTTCACCGCTTATGTGGGCAAAAAGATGCCTCTAACATGGGTGTTTAGTGTCTGGCCCCGTTCCTGTGACAGAAATGTGTTCACTTGTGATGAATTTTCAATGAAATGTTTGACCAGATTACATTCCAACAAAGTGATCAGGGGTCTGAATTCACCATCAAATGGTACTTCCTAGTAAATGTTAATGAATGTGATTAAACACTCGACTGAACAATTTCCGAGCGCATTATGGCTTTTGTCCCAGCTATACACGCATGCTTCCTAATCGCGGTTAAATGGTTCACATTGGGGGTAAATGCATTGAATATTGGAGAGGAAATTGTGTTAGGTGAATTGCAGAGATTGGTACATCGGATTCATACAGTCTCGGACGCATAGATCACCTTCTTCTCTTTTATTGCCTCGAGCCGGTATGCAGCGTGTTTGCTTGCTTCCAGGTGGGTTTATACCCGTGTTTAGTGGAAGCGTCGGTCTAAGACTCAATGTGAGGATTATGTTTGCGGTTAGGACCTAAGTTAGGACGGATGTGTACAGGTGAAGTTAGCTCCCAGTGGCGGCAACAACCACAGCGAGCTGATCACAACAGCAAACGGCAAAGCATGGTGCTGTGGCAGGCTAACTCCAACGCTCTTGGGAGACCAGAATGCCCATTTCGGGCTTATTAGGCATAATCAGACAGCTATGCTCAAGCCCGCGTTTGAAATGCCTGAGAGCCCCGCACTCGCGTTTTATTAGGTAGAAGTGCGATGCTCTGAGCGCTTAGCCATGTGCCCAATGCGATGTCAGCTGCAGCTGCCTGAGGGCTCTTGATCCAGCGGGACGAGTGTGTCCCATAGCGCGGTCGGTGAGCCCCCTCTGTCGTCTCAACAAGCAAGACAACGAACCCCTGCTTACAGCGTTGGACCTTTTACTAACAGAATGCGGTCTGCGCCTAAGGGGTTGCACACCCGGATGGCTGGCTGATGACGGCTAATAAGCCAGAAATGGCCATTCCGGTCGCCCTTGCCGTTTTTCAGCCCTGTTTTTCTGTCTGTAATACTTGCCACCATGCGGCAACGCGATTGGTAAGCTGAGTTGCCCGGATCACCTTTGATGTCACTTGTCATAGATCTTACTGCCATTTAAAGACATTTTTTGCTTTAACTCCTCTGGCAAGAACAGTCAGCAATTTGGAAGAGGACTTGCTCAGAATTTAATTAGATAACTGTCTCAATATTTAACAAATCTTTATACTAAAGTATCTTATACATCGCACTTTTTTCTCCAATGAGCCAAAATAATTTATAATCTACCTACTATTTTCTAGAAAACGTACAAATTTCCCACATGCCAAGGTAAACTGGGCAAAATTTTAAACATCAATTTCATGAAAAAAGGCTGTAGAGATTGCATGCCACTTGGATACTTTTTTTAGTTTTTGGCCTATCAAACGAGTTCGTTAATGCCTCTTGAATTTCGGCGCATGGTGTGTTTATAAAGAATGTCAGAGGCCTACATTTAAAAATAAAAATTTCACTGTCTACCAGTAAGCAAGAATGTCACGTTGAAATGCACGTTCGGTGACCTTTAGTTTGGAGCAGCATCGAATGTTCATAGATGTACGTTATTGTAATGCCAAGTAAATCCCGACAGTTCATACTATATCGCTTAATTTATTTGGCCCAAATGTTATCCGAAGCTGGTTCCCGTTATTCAGCTATGTATTCAAAAGGGTCATTGCGGCAGCCAAGTTGTGTACTTTAAAACGGAGAGAGGCCTTGCCAAAACAGTTTTGCTCTATTACTGAAGTTTCAGAGAAAGTACTCGGATCATCGTCATCATCGTCATAATCATCATCATCATCCTCATCATCATCATCATCATCATCATCATCATCATCATCATCATCATCATCATCATCATCATCATCATCATCATCATCATCATCATCATCATCATCATCATCATCATCATCATCATCATCATCATCATCATCATCATCATCATCATCATCATCATCATCATCATCATCATCATCATCATCATCATCATCATCTTCCTCATCATCATCATCATCATCATCATCATCATCATCATCATCATCATCATCATCATCATCATCATCATCATCCTCATCATCATCCTCATCCTCACCACCCCAAACCTCCTCCTCCTCCTCCTCCTCCTCCTCATCACCATCATCACCACCACGACCATCATCATCATCATCGTCATCATCAGATGTATAGACGCACAGATTGGAAAAGAATCTGAACCTACTTGCTAAGCTATTCGATTTTAAGCTGATTGATTTCCTCCTTTTTCTGTCTCGGACCCTAAGCGGATGCTAAGTCGATTTGATAACTGGTCACTTTGCATCATCGCCTCACGATTCTGGAGGCTATGCAGTGGATCAACTCCGTACGCAAGTTGCAAAGCTGAATCTCTATTGACTACACGCACGTGTGCACCAGGGGCCGGCTGATCCTCACCAACCCCCTTCAAGAGATTTCGTTGTCGGGCAGTATCGTGTCGAGTCGTTCTGTTCAGTATAGTCAACTTTGTATGGGTAATTACGAAGGAATTAATAAGCTGGATGGATATGCTTGCTACTAGAGTCAGCATCTGAAAACAACACCTCCAGTGTGAGAGGTTGGCAATGACTGATGAGGATTCAATAAAGCGGAAACACAGATATATATATATATATATATATATATATATATGTATTTCCGAGAAATCGAATAAAAAAACTAGCAAACAAGTTAAATACGTCTATGTTGTTCATTGTTAGATGAGCGATGTTCAAGAGAATTTGGGAGCACTAAATCCTCGGGACTTAATCGGATAGATGGCGGATATTATTTCGGAAGAAGGCTGATTCTTAACGTGACGGAGGATATTTCTAGTGATATTGGTTTCCTTGGAATCAATTTGTTGTCCTGCTGTTAGCCAGCAGTCATTTGAGAGATGTTCTGCAGACCATTTGAGTCTACCTGGCTCCGCGTCAGGGATGCAAGTGGCAAAGTTTTTTCGTCAGTGTCAAATTTTTTTTTATTATCCTCCTGAGGGATTAATACATTGAAATAAAGCGAAAAAAAGAAATCTTCCATCTCATTAACGTCTTCTTAATAAGAAACCAGTAACATACTAGCTCAAGTCGACTCTTGGACATTAGAATTTCTTTTGATACTGAGAAAAGGAAAGCCTACTAAAGGACGCTATAAAGAGGGGTTTCACGAAATCTCCCTTTCCCAGAATAGAAGTGGCACTTGGAGGGAGCTGACTTTCGTTGATTACATGCAAGAGAAGCGTGACTACTTATTTGCTCGCAACCTTGATATTTGCGGATCTATAAATTATTAGGAATTAAGGGAAACATAAATTAATTACTGGCTTTGCAATGGAAAATAACGGAAGCTGATACGACAGCAGAAAGTTCGAATGCAAGCTAAAAACCACGTCACTATACCTTCCAAACGACTGCCATGTGAAATGTCGGACACCTGTCCCATTTATTTTTGTTCCTGTTTAGGTGAATTTCCATATTCCTATGATTTTTACTGTAATTTCAAATATAAGATAACAGCAATGTCAGTATCAGGTAGATGTGCAAATTGTATTAGTAGAATGGTGGAATTATTTTCGGTCCTTAAATTGTATTTCTACATAACAAGCTACTGAAAATTTATTTGAATTTGTCGATCTTCAACCCAAATGTTAGCCTAAAATTCACGGAGCGTGAGCATTTTAAATGTCACCTCAACGGCCTCTGAAAGTTGCCACGCAAAATTTCGCAATGTCTGAAGATGGAGTACTAGCACCGTTTTCCCACCAGCCTCTCACTTTCGATGCAGTTTTTCTGTCTTCTCTAACCTGACGCTCGGATCCGAGCTGAGGGCAACAATTGGCGCTGTGTTCAGTCATGACCTGAGTGTGTCTCAATTTTGACTCAGGCCCAAAGTACCGGTAAGCGCTCGAATGTGCGGCCAACATTCGAGCTCGTTGGTCTGCTGAGAGAAACGCAAACACGAAGCGACTCTCAAAAGACCCAGGGCTTAGGAATGAGCTAGAAAACAACTTCAGAACACACGAATCGAACAGAAAGCAGAATACTGTGGTGCAAATGGCTGAAAGAAACGTTCCCTTAAAAAGGACCAAGGATATGACTCATTGATCCTGTCCCATGCTGTCTCAGCGAGCCCATCGACTTCCCCTGTTTTCTCACATAATGTCATTTTTTCTATTACTGTTGGGATTCATCTTAAAACTTGGAAAGTGAGATGCAAACTTGCAGCTTGAGTTCTACCCAGTTCTGTTGGGGGATCGCTGTGGGGGTGAAGACTCCGGTTTTGGTCTCCGGTCTCTCCACCCTAGAGTCGCGGTATATTTATTTTACGAATACAAGCAACCTTCAGGGGATAATTTTGGTCCCTATTGCCTTCGTCACTTGATAAACTCGAAATATACTTATCTGGACTGTGCAAGTTGTGATTCAGAACATTTGAACAATGTTCATTGAAGTACCTACATGGTCAGCTAACAAAGGTCAGCCTATGGCACCAAATGTTAGCTGAACTTTTGAAATATATTATTGATTAGCAAAGGTTGCATAGGCGGGATTTGATGGGAAACGGGAATCACACCCTACTCTATAAAACCGGTCCCTTTGCGTTGAATACCAGGGAGATTGGGT
Source organism: Schistocephalus solidus (assembly GCA_017591395.1). NCBI lineage: Eukaryota > Metazoa > Platyhelminthes > Cestoda > Diphyllobothriidea > Diphyllobothriidae > Schistocephalus > Schistocephalus solidus. Next base: position 37,638 of record WEDG01002460.1, on the reverse strand, counting down.
TCAGTATCCTTTTGGGTTTAGGGATTAGGGTTAAGACACGGAATAAATGCAACACCTCCTATATTACTGAGAGTTCCTATTCCCACGTCTTACCGGTGGGTCTTAATATGAATTATCACGTAGTATCACTCCGAGATATTTCAGTCACAACAGCATACCGTCCTTTGAATGAGGCTTTATAGGCGGCCTGAAGCACCCCACTGGATGAAAATGACTGCTTAAGCAGTAGGAATCTTTCCCACTTATACCTTATGCTCTTACATATGCAAATGTATTTTTTTTAGAAATAACATACTGAGTGCTTCATTTTGTGCTCAGAAGAAGAAGAAGGATCAATCAATGGAACATCGTGTTTATTGGCCTGACATTTTAGATTCTCTCTCGAACCCCTCATTAGAGATTGTTGCAGAAAATTGTAACTGGGGCACAAGGTGCGCAGTATTTGAACGGTGTGGTTACCAGGCGGCCACAGGTCTACTATCGCTGGCAGTCCTCCTTTTCATCCCTGGGGGAGGGGTCGTAGTTGATGCGATTATTGCTTTTTGGTCTGTACTCGAGTCATAAATGGCCGTGATTTCATCCCCGTTGTCGATTCCTGGCGTGACAAGCACTCGGTGATGTGGCTCGCGGTCACCGGAACGGCTGGTCACCTGAATTCTCCCCACGTGATCAACAATTTTGCCCAGACAAAATCACAACACAGAGCCGCGACATCATTGGGTTAATGGATAGACTGCGGGCCAGAGAACCATGCCGTATACTTTCTAAGAAAAAATCACACAACCCTCTTCTTTACGAGGAAGATGTCATATGGGTCTCATGAAAGTCTATAATGAGTGTGAATCATGCTGTATATTCCATAAGTCGAATCAATAAATGGACCGATGCGATGCAACAGGCATTAACATTTCACAGACGTAAAAATTCTTAATTGCAATCTTTTTGAATCTGAAGCCAGATTTTTTTCTGCCTGAGCCAACGGTCGTGCAGTTCTAAGACGTCCAAGACAATGATTGAAAGCATTTTATAGGAGAGGACGGGGTAGCCCAAGCCGACGACGGCCACATGAGTGCCCTGTCCGACAAGTTGTACACCGAGTACTCGCCACAAGGACGAATTTTAAATAAGTTTACATTTAACTGACCTTGCATATATATGTGCATATTTAGTGGCGTTTCCCTAAATGGGCCACGTAGTAGATGCATTGAACCAACATCAGGGCCAAAACAGGGCACGGCATGCGTTATTCAAGTTGCGCTCCGCTAACAAATGCCGAACATGGGGCGGGGGTGTGGTGGCGCACCTAGGGGCGACTCCGGCCACGCCAGCCACGTGCGCTCTCTCCCATCTCCGGTCTTCTGAACTCTGTCTTGACACCGGCCATAGGTGCAGGAGGAGGAGAGAGTGCGGTAGATGTAGCGCAAGTCTACTATCACTTTAAACTAAATCACGCGCAAGTCACCGTACTGTCTGTGTGTGTGTGTGCACCCTAAACGGGCCACGTGGTAGATACGTTGGACCTACATGGGGGCCACATCAGGGCACGGCAGGCGATATTCGGGTTGCGCTCCGCTAACAAATGCCGAACATGGGGGTGTGGTGGCACGCCAAGGGGCGGCTAGGGCCTAGGGGCCCCGGCCGCGCCAGCCATCAGCGCCCCTCTCTGGTATGCAAGTTGAATATCACTTAAAATTAATTTGCGCAGAAGTCACCATCCCTGTACCACCCTTCTGTAGAGCATACGGTGAACATCGTCGGACTACGACGGTGGAACTGACGTGTGCAGGTGTGCGGACTATTAGGAAGATTTATTCCCGCCTACTTCCCCCAATTTATCGTTCAGCATTTACATTTTGATTGGTCTAAACCTAGTGGAAAAGGAGGAGGCATCCAATCTCCAAAGAAAAAATCTGGCAATATCAGCTTGCCACGAACCGGGTGTTCTTAATAGAAAATTCACTTCGTTATGCGAACCCGATAGCGGATACAAGGTGATGCCTTATCCGACTGCATTCTTAGGGAACTCAGTCGGGTAAATCGTCATGAAACGTGAGAATGCGCTGTTTTGTGGTTGAGCCTTCGACTAAAATGTTCGCTTATTGACTGAAACGGAATCATATTTCGGGTAGGCGCTGAGGGAAAAAGCTTGTTGATTAAGACCACATTAACCTCCCATGGATACTTCTGTCTACTTTGTCCTTTTTGCTGCAAAGACAAGGGAGAGCGGACTGGTCATTTCTGACTTACTAGCCGACGCCAGTCAATTTACCCCAACATGAGACATCAGATATGAATCTGCGTATTCTATTCATTGTGTGTTAGTGTTTTCACATTTTATCCCTAAGTAGCGGGAGTTGGGTAAGGCTGGCTGACGACCGCTAGTTAGCTAGAAATTCTGAAGATGGGGATTCGAGCGCTCGAGAAAAAGATGAGTTGGCTCGAAGTTTAGGATTCTTCTGGACCGCTTTCCAGTACTCACCTATGCGCTTCTATCGGCAAAACAGCCATTTAAGTTCCCATCTCCTTTGTATTTGGTGTTCCAGCCATCGCAGCATATATTACGTGTCGCCGATGATTATTCTCGGAGGTTATAGATTGGGCATAAGAGACAAAGCTGTCCCGTGATTTAATCGGTGGTCGCCTTTCCACCGTCCTGAGCGAGACAAAAGGAGTCGGAATGACCGCCAGTGGTTTGTTAGTCGATATTAACCAACCCTAACTAACCTCTCATCTGGATAGCCTTAGATTCGAACCCAGGTTCTCTGATCATTGAGCATTAAAAAGTCAGACGCTGTAACAGTAATTCGCGCAAAATGTATCCTATTGTTTGTGATCAGGAGGTTCGATAAGGGTGGGGAGACCTCACCAATCACTGCCGGGCATCTTCAGCCATCCCATCGATGAACAGTATTTCAATGACAGTTACTTCTCCCTAGAGCGAAAAACCAGAAACATCGGGTTCGTGATAAAATTTTGAGTGTTGCCCTTTTAAAGTGATCGGGATTCTTTATCCTAGATCGTGTAAAATTTGGGTGAAGTTAGGCTAGCTGATGATGGCTGAATAGCCATAACTTGTCACCCTAGTCTCCCTTTTGTTTGTCCTTTTTCTTCGCTTCCTGTGTAATTGCCTCTAACGCTACAAACTGCCTGCGAGGCTTCCAATTTGATTCCCAAGGCGCAGTGTGACCTGCCTGTCTAACAACCTAAACCTCTTACATATATACGTACATATGCATGTATAGTTACTTCGAAAAGTAATTTTATCACTGTCACGTCAAATCAAGTAGAACAAAATTGGTTCATCAATGCCTTTTGGTCATTCTAAGTGTTTAACTGGAAGCTCCTGCCTCTTCTCTCACCATATCCTATCTTATCACCGCTCAGGCGAAATTTCCGGCTTGGAGACCAGGGCATGTAGGAAGGACGCGATGGTTGGGTTCACTTTGGAGCGATTTATTGCACAAAAGATATCCGAACCTACTTTGAAATTATCAGGAGACGCTGGCAGCCAGGAATTGTGGGCTGGTCAGATGATGAGCTTACCGAAGTCCTGTTCAGGATTGCCGACCTATACGACAACAGTCCTGCCCAGGACAGTGTTATTAACAGCACCGGTTCCTTCTTGATATAACCTCTATGACGCTTCAAATTCTGGAAGATCCAAGAACCCCTCGTAGAAACCTCCTATATATGGAGTTGGATATCAGGTCTCCTGTGGTATTCTTAGACGGGACCATTTAACTTCGTCAGCTACTGCGCCCAAAATCACCTCCAGTCACCTCGAAAATACCCTGACATGGTACGGTATATCTGTCCCGTACAGAGTGTGGCAGCACTTGTCTTTACGCAAGGCGCCGAAAGCGGCCTGTGAGTAGGTGTGTTCTTAGCGTCAATTTGTGCCCCCTAAACGAGCCACGTGGTAGATGCGTTGGACAAACACGTGTCCACGGCAGGCGTTGTTCGGATTGCGCTCCGCTAACAAATGCCGAACATTGGGGAAGGGGGTGTGGTGATACGCCGAGGGGCAGCTCCGGCCGCGCCAGCCACCTGCGCCTTCTCTTCTTGACGCTGTCATGTCACCGAACTCAGGTGGGGGAGGAGGAGAGAGTGCGGTAGATGCAGCGCAAGTCTACTATCACTTTAAACTAAATCACGCGCAAGCCACCGTCCCTGCACCAACCTTCGGTGCAGCATATGGTGGACATCGTCAGACTACGACGGGCGAACTTTCCTAGCGTCAAGCATTCCACCGCTAAGGTGTTATATTAAAAAAACACGATATGATCAAATTTATATTCAAGGGTTCTGATACACGCTGGGCCACGCTGGGACACAGATATATGTATCCTTCGTGCGCTATACTCCAGGGGGTACCTATTCCATGCGCCATCTATAACATCAGTCCTAACAATTGTAAGCTTACTTCTAACAATTACCCCAACGTGAATGCGTCTTGCAATTGAACGCAGGGTCACCTGAAGTGCAGTGTACATAACTGTGCCACTTCTATCATACAGAGTGTCTTAAACCAATTCTCAGAAAAAAGGTTGGTGATGCTAAGCATAGACTCGGCTGTTCCCATCAGGAAGCGACGTAAACTTTTCCATTTGCGTCCCAACAGAAAACCCCACAGCATCACCATCCCCATCAGGTGTCTCTCTGCAGTCGCCAGCCTGGATACCAGCTTGGTTTAACATCCGGCGTGTTTTTAGATACCTCGGCCTGCCCCGAAGAGGTGAAGCAGTCCTCGCACTACCTGAAGCCCGTCTGCTAAACACCACCACCCTCTCCGTTTTGCCCTCCAGGCAGGCATTGGTACATTTTAACGACCAGGCTGCATCATCGTCCTAAAAACCTCCCCAGTCTCCCCTTCGGCCCAACAGGGGATTGTTACATTAGCAGGCATACACACATGGTGTTTTACGTTTTGTGAAGCATGACGTTCTGCTGAGACAATTAACTGGTCAGGAGTTTCATGACCATCGCCGCAACTTCTGGTGGCAGGGACGATCAATAGGGGAAGGCGTGCAAATAGTTCACTTGGTGTGCTCCCAAGGCAACATACTGATTTTGTGGGAGTTTTTCTGGCAGCTGACTACGTCGGTGCGATGGCCGACTGTACTTCAGCTACCATCCGAGCACTGGCGATCGATGGTGGGTTTGCTAGGGCATGGTGCCCGAGCATAATGCAGTTTTATTAGACGGGCGGGTAGTAGGTATTCTTTCACGACGCGTAGGTCCTTCCGATCACTTATAAGGCTTCAAAGAATGCTATTTGTTGCGTGAGGTCAGTCAGAGATAAGAAAGAGCAAACGAGAGAGAGAGAGAGAGTGGTACGCTTTAATTTGAACGTATACTTCAAAATTTTCGGCCAAAATGTCCTCCATCCACCGGGAACAAGATCAGGCACACACCACATAACCCCAGGGGATCACAAAGGAATGACCGAAGACTTTTAATATTAACATCATGAAGAGTTGTCTTTGAATGAGTCGCAAAATATAGATCACAATGGACTTCCTTCAAAACTGTGCCACCGTCGTGCGCTGATGACTTTCTTAATGTAGTTCAAATAAACAATGAGGGTTAAAAAATTGCTGTGTTATGGGCGAAATAGGCCAACCGATGTACATAAAAGAAAATTTACACGCAAATGGAGAGAATTAAAAATAGCGGCATAAGTTCAAAAGCCTGCCAGCGAGAGAAAGAGAGAGAGAGAGAGAGCGGAGCGTTCTAAGTTTGTTCAAACATATGCCATTCTTCTGTCTATGGACAAGAGATAATGCTGACCAGAGAAGATCTCGGCCATGTCTTTAAACTAATTTGAACTCTAAAATACTGCTGACGCATTTAAGAATCAAACAGCGGTTGATTCAGGATGACAGCGCCTCCAGAAATTACCCTTCAGGATTAGAAGATGCCCAAACCAGTGCGCTTAAGAAAGCGAAATCTCGTCATATCGGTAGCCTAGAAAGAGACATTTTCAAGTGCTTAAGAGTGCCTGGGGCAAGGAACCTAGTGGAACCTTGGGGAAACTCAAGCTCTGCCTCATAAATAGCTTGAGTTTCATCTAAAATATTGCACCGCCACGTGTTTATAGGAGATGCTGTTTAATCTGGCACGATGTCTAAAAGATGAAATGCGGTGAGTGCACAGCAACAGTCCTTTTTTTTAAAGAAATAATATTTTCATCATAAATACCCCTTCTTTGGCCAAGACTGTAGTCATCACGGCGTAAAGAATGTTTCCAAACTTGTCAGTTGAGACCATCGCGGTTATAAAGGGACATAGGAACTGCCCCATCCAAAATACAGATGAAATTGCGCAAAATTCCAGGAAGCATACATATGCTGGTGTCATAACGCAAATTATAACTGTAAACGTAACTCTAACCCTTACCTGAACACCTAGCCCTAAACTAGCCAAACTGCTCAGGAATAGGAATTTCTTAGGCCCGTGTATTGCCGTCCATTAGCAATGATATTGCATCCTGCGATGTATAAAACGTATAATTAATTAAAATGGTGTCAGAATAACAATATAGACGAAGACAAGGGAGACTAAAATGGCAATTTCTGGTTCATTAGCCGTCATCAACCCGTAATACCCAACCCCAGGTGGTGACTCACCCGAGGTTTGAACCCGCAATCAGTTGATCAGAAGTCCAAGGATCTAACCATTGAGCATTCATCAACGAATGACTATATTCCCGATCTGAACTTGCAAGACAATGAGCCCGTTGCTCAAGGGTTAGAGCGTTGGACCTCTGATCAATGGGTCGCGGGTTCGAGCCTCGGGTAGGGCGCTACCTGGAATTGGGTATGACTGGCTGACGACGACCAATGAGCCAGAAATGGCCATTACAGTCTCCCTCGTTTTTTCGGCTTTGCTAATCTGCCTAATTTACTACTAGCCACTGTACGGCTGCTTGTGGTGCTCGCGAATGAGCCCTAAGACAGAGCGGGACGAGTGGGTTCCGGTAACGATCGGTGAGCGTTCTCAACGAGTAAAATGGTTTCCTACTTTATCCCGGACGAAAGCGTCGTTGTTTCATCTTATCAGTTGTCTCACTATAAATGTTTAGAAGCTAGGAGTAAGGGTAAGGGTTATGGTTATGAATTATACACCAGTCTATCGTCTAAAGAAGTAAATCAATAACCTAGAGCCATTGACGCCAGCTATACAAGAAAGGACGAATAAATGACTATAAGGTAGTGCATTGTGCATTTGTTCGCATTAATTGTGTCAAGTTAACAGGTTTTCTTCAATACACGAAAATCAACCACTTAAATACTGGAATGACTTTTACTAAGCTGACGCAACATCACCTATTTATATGGATTACTACCTTATCTAAGGAGCATCAAACTTTGCCTAGTTTTAGAAAGCTTTCAACACTGTCTTCCTGGCCACAGCTTAGCACAGAAAGGTTCGGGTACCGTTATTCCTTATCGCAGTAATATTTAAAATGCCTTGATCCCCTAAATAGAGAGGTGGTAAATATTTTGCATAAGAATTTTGGGTCAGTAATGGCACTCTTCTGAAAATAGAGATTAGAAGACTGCTGATAGAAGTGAACAGGCGATTTCTATGAGGTAGCTCAGAAGAAGAAGAGGAAACTGTCTCTAATGATGGGTTCGAGAAAGAATCCGAAAACGTCAGGCCAATATATACCATGTTCCAGTGATCGCCTTCTTTCTTCTTCTTCTAAAAAGAAGGAAGGACTTACTCTCCCTGGTAGGATGGCGTGCCCCGGCCTCACTATCCAAAGGGTAAGGCTCGAACGAAGTACAATCAGTTATCGATTTAGGTGGATTTAGGGAGACTGGAAGGACAGATAGTAACTTACTTAATCTCGGCCGTAGATCTAACCACCGATTTCAACCTTGAGTAGGTGGTAGGGAGTGCGGGTTACAGGTTCAGTCGTTTGCTACTAGTTTGCAATCAGACGCGAGTAGTGTCCGCCGACTGCAGGATAATAAAGCTTTCGGGTTTAGTAGACTTATGCTGGAACTTGCTCATGCAGCTCTACACTGAAGAGCGGTCGACATCGAAGGAAGTATGGTGGACTATGGATGTCACTTTCGCCTTGCATGAATAAAGCCAAAAGCACCTCAGGAAGCTGTTCCTCTGGCTAACTAGTACGTTGCACTGAATCTCAGTTGCCAGTCGAACATAGCGTCCTTGTCACCTGTGAATGACGGACAAAGAGGACTGTATCAGCGTCCATTACCATCCTCGTATTGTTTTCCGCCTGCCCCCCACCCCCCCCCCATAGCCCCCCATAGCCGTTCACTAACCAGCATTCTTCGAGTGTACAACAGGCTCTTTGTGAAGCAAACTCCCTAGCACAACAAGTAAGATGTCGTTTATTTTAATTTTCAGAAGGCTGCGTTATGCAAGTTTCGGCCTTGAGGGCCAACTGACTGTTGGGCCTGAGAAGGCGGGACTACCTATGAATATTCGTTGTACAAGAGAGTTAGGTGTTTGGTTCTCAGAAGCTGAAACTACCAAAGACCACCAGAATCAGAAAGAGTACAATGCAAAGCATTCAGGAATTATAAAACAACTCCATCGGTCAGTAACCACAGAGACTTCGATCTTTGTAATGACCGATTAGCAGCGCAGAATGCTGGAAATAACAGTACATTAAAATTTCTGATAATCATGCCGTACTGAGTTGATAGCCTGTTGAATCTGACAAGCATGCTTAAAAACGTTGAAATTTGCAGTTTGAATGACTGACAGATTTTTGTGAAATGAAGCTCACTAGGAAAAAATCTGAGTATTTGATGATAAGGCATAAGTTGAGAAACGGAATTTGTCTTCCGAACCTTCGTGTAGCACATCGCTGCCTAAATCTGGATATCTATCTTAGCCCTAAAATACGCTGTGCGCTTGCATCGAATTGTTCTGAATGGGAGCATACAACTGTACACCGCATTCATTCGTTTTCGTATTCAGCTTCGTTTTTCCACATTGGCATATGCCTAGTTCATAAGAAGAATAAGTAGGCACATTTTCTCGCTTTTTTCCAATCCTGCCTAGGCTGCAGACCACACAGCCTTCCGTTTTTAATCCATGTTTAAGGGGTGGTAGATAAATCAATTGTAAGGCCTTGAAAACCGAAAAAAATCCTGCCGTTTTGTGAAGTCAAAAGGGTATGTGACTATCGATCACTATCGAGTTGCCAGTCGAACATAGCGTCCACTATCGACCAAAAACGAGGGCATACCTGTGTCTTTCTCGCACATATGGCAAAGCAAGGAGGCTTTTACGACGCCCCGTATATTCAAATCTCCTGTCACGAGTTTCGCTTACTGATCCCCTTCGTCAGCCCAATTTATGGATCACTCGGACGGTTGAAACGGTTACACATAAGTAAATTCATGTGTTAAAGTATACTTTTTTAGTCTCGCAAGTTTGTCCATTATTAGGAAGGCTAGGGAATAGAAAACACCCCGCGCACTAGCAATAGGTGGCCTTTCAGGAAAGGCAAATATACCCGTATCTAAACCCTAAAAATAACCCTAAGCTACCACTTTAATCTTAACTTTGGCTCTACCCTAAACCTCAACCCTAAAATTTAAACGATTATAACTTTGACCCATAGCCTAACCATGATCCAAACCCTGAGCGTTGGACCGTCGTAGACCTACGATCTCCACCGCATGTTACACAGCATAATGATGCAGAGACGGTGACTTGCGCGTAGATAAGAGTTAAGTGATAGGAGACTTGCGCTGCAGCTTTTGCACTATCTCTTCTCTCATCCGTCTGTGCCTGGAGGAGGTGCCGGGTGCAGGTATCCGGCACGACCGGAGACTCCCGTGACTGTGCCGCCACGCCTGAATCGGACCCATAAATGGCAAAAGTGACTGACGCGGCGTGAGTCTGCACCTACGCGTGCCACCACGCCGCACCTCCGGCACCATGTCCGCATTTGTTGTGGGAGCTGAACCCAACTTACGCCTGCCACACTCTGATTTGACCCCCGTGTTCGTCCAGCGCATCTACAGCGCAGCCCGTTCAGGGGCAAACCCTAACCCCAACTCTTATCTTAACCTCAAACTTAAATCTAATCCGCACCTTTATCCTAAACCTAAGGCTCCGGAATTTGGCCACACGAAGTATCCTAACCTTAGGATGTCATTAGAAAGCAATGGCAAGATGGAATTTGGCACGGTTTCTTTCCGTGTGTATTCGTTGTCTGGCAGTCTGATGATGATCTTCAATTATGCACGTGTATATGCGTGTTCGTCTGGTAGGCTGTTTAAAAATCTCGACGAAAATCTTTGTAACGAGGCCTACCACCCACACTACAACCCAATTTTTGTAGTATTAAAGGACTCATCGTTGTACAAAAGAGGGTAAATATTGGTAAGAGAATTGTATTTTTGCATCAAAAAACAGGAAGTGAGATAAGAAACATATTAAAAGTCACTGAACTGAGTCTAGCTAACAAAAGGGTGCTCCAATAAGGAAATAAAAAGCAATAAAAAAGAAAATAAGTACTAACCTTGGCGGATGACGCTTCACCGATCTATTACAGGACTCTCGAGCCCCGCCAGCAGCTGCACAACGCTATAATATAGGCAGATTAACTTTGCCAACAACGACTAAGGAGACTGGAATGGCCATTTCTGACATATCAGCTGTCATCAGCCATCCATACCCAACCCCATTTGGTGCACCATCCGAGGCTCGAACGTGCAACCTGTTGATTAGCATTCCACCGCTCTAATGATTCAGTATTTAGTAGAGGAGTTTGGCAGGTTTGAATAATTCCTTTGACCCACTTGTGAAAATCTCGGCGACCTCGGTGGGATTCGAACCTGCGCCAGCAAGAGGAAGGCTTTAGTACAGCCAAGTGGCTCAAAGGAATTATTCAAAGTCTGCCAAAATCCTCTACTAATTAATTGTGCCTGGTAGTCATCTGGTGGATTCTAGATTGATTGCTTAGGAAATCCTGCTTGAGCAGTCAGCTTACTGTATCAGAATTGGTGGATTCCATACGTTGCAGTAGGCTGGGCGGGTAACTTGACCCAAGTGTGATTAAACTCACGGCTCCCGGTGGGGCCTCGTAGCTCAATTGGCTAGAGCGTTGGCTGTACTAAAGCCTTCCCCTTGCTGGCGTGGATGCAGTAGTTGTTTAATGTGACATACTAATAAGTCAGTGAGATGCCGAAACAGCGAAGTTATCCATGCATATATTGAGTATAAAATAAGACCTTTTGCATTTAAAGGTACGTCCTTGCCTTTCACCTGGGTATTGTGATGTGTGCAAAAAGTTTTTTTAATGTGATTCCCGTGGGAATTGTTGGCGAAAAAAAATCACTCGTTGTTGTCGTAAGCATTAGTAGAGATCGTTTCCTTGTTTGACCAACGAGAAGGTACACTATCAACCAACATTACTTTGTCAATAAATGCTGTTCGGGGTGTCCGCTGGGGGCCACCGAAGCCACCAGGTGTTAACAGCTCCTGAATGTTACAACTGGAGAAATTTGTGTTTTTGCGTGAAGTTCTTCCCATGCATATGACAACCAGCACCGCATATGTTGGCCTGTCTAAAAGTAGGATCTCGTCGAAAAAGTAATTAATTTTCCAGCGTAAAGGTAGGCATGCAAAGTACTTTGTACGCAATAATAAATACTGTTAGGTAAAATGGACTCCGTTATGACATTTTGTGGATGACAGCCAAAAACTTCATAAGTATATTAATGGTAGTCACAGGTCACCTTGGTAAATACACCCTGTGAAGCTAATGTTGCTATTTTAGGGTTCGATTAATAAAATAGTCATCTTTCTTACATTTGAACCTTTTTTTCCTCCTTGTTTATCTACGGACATGGTTCTCTCACTAATAATTTGCCCAGGATGGCCTAACCAATAGGGAAGCTACTAGCTAATCGCCAAGGTGACATCCCTTCTGAGGCTAAATTTGCCATTTGTTCGAAATCCGTGGAAGGCGAAATTTGTCTTGACAGTTTTATGCCCAGAGACAACATTTTGCCTTTTACTGCAGAGATCTGCACAACTATTTACTGTCAAGCAACTGCACTATTTCCATTTAAGGAGCAAATGCCGCTGATTAGCAACTGATATTTTATAGGTGAAGCCACTCTTTGCTTCCTGAAAATATTACGATTTTTCATGTCACACCTAACCAGATTTTCACGGAAACCAACCTTCCAATCTAAGAAGACTCTTATTATAAAAAATGTATCACCTCTATCAATACCCTGTCACAGTTACACGAACCGTGTTCCCATTGGGTAAATAAGCTCTTGTCGTATTATTTTTTACTCAATTGCGCCGCCTTTAAACTGCATGTACACCCGAACCCTCTGGCGCGGTGACTGCGGAAATGAGATTTTCAATTAAAATCTAACTACACAATTACTGTGAGGCACGGTGTAAAACGCTATTTCACGAAGTAAACTCGACTGCTGTTGAAACTTCGGGATGGTGCGGTCATGCTTCTCTAGATCGTTTCTTTACCTATACATATATGATGGAGTACAGGCAAAAAAAGGTAGACCAGAATGCCATTTCTGGTGCATTAGCCGTCATCAGTCAGCCATACCCAATCCCAAGTGTGGACTATCTGGTTTCGAACCCGCGACTTTGGTGATTGAGTCTAACGCTCAACCAATGAGACACGGGCCCTTTTTATTGGGTTCGATCGGGAATATGATAGCACTTTGTACGGGTAGCTGAGATTTAGGCAGCACGGACCCCAAAATTCACGAAAGGGGTTATTTGATACAGAGATTTTGACCATCACTTGTTGCCTGTTTCGGGCTCAAGGTTAGGGTTATGGCTGCAGTAAGGCTTAGGGCTAGTGTAAGGAGTCGGGTTACTTTTAGGGCTAGGGTTGCCACGCTGGGGTTATGGTTTGGATTTGGATTTGAGGTTGAAGCTTGAAGTTTGGATTTACGGTCTTAGTTTTTAAGGCCTGACTTGGTATTACGGTAACGGCTGAGTATTCCCGAAAGGCTTACGTCTTAGAGCTTAGGGTTTCCCATGGCCAACATGGCCACGGTTGGTTATGGTGTTGAAGTTCACCATAGTTTTCCCGCTGGAATTACATACCCTAACGTTGCGTCCTCGATCAACCCCTCGACAAACGTGATCAGAACGTTTACCTATGATGTTCACTGCTTACTGCGTCTCAATTGCCTCTGAAGCATTTCTGAAATTATAATTGTCATCTGAATAAATGGAAAAAACTTGGCGCGAAAGTTTTGAAAGACTAAATAACTGTCGTTGAATTCATAAAATTTAAACATCGTGCATGCAAAACTGTTAGAACGGATTGACTGCAAACTCTTTTAAGGGATTAGTACAGTGTGAGAGGAAGGGTCGAGGAGAGTAAAATCGAAGCTGATGCGCATAAGGTGGCCACAAGGATACCGGTGTATCGGCTTCGGGTGAAGAAGTTTCCGGTTTACGTCCACGCCACGTTAGATCCTGGCCGATGCACAACCGTGCACTTCCTTTTAACTGGGGCGTTCAACCGCCGGATCATGTTTTTCACTGTTAACTGAGGATCTTCAGTATTGTAATAAAATGTGCAAAAGTACTCGAGGAATATGCGAAAAACGCTAATGTACGGCCACGTTGGGTAGACAAACGGTAAGTGACTGACCGATTTTTTAAGGAAAAAACATGGAACGCTTCTATTCCTGCAAAAAGATCTCCATGCGGAGGTTGTTCTGTCCAAAGAGCAGAGCGAACACGCACTTTTTCCTCAGTGCTGGTTGGACTGCTTCGCCTACCTAAAATGGAATCACAAGAAAGGTGTAAAATGTTTTTAAGACCCAGAAACAAGCGGACCAACCATAATAAGTTTTCAAGATGAACGAACGCTACACAACCACACATCCAGTGGGCTTTTAAACCCTCTTTTTAGGGCTTTGGAATATAAAATAACCATTAAAAAAACCATAACCTGACTGAATTTTCAACACGAGTTTAAAAAGTATTTAAAACCCTTAGGTCACCTTTCTAACGTGGGAGAGTAAGTGCTTTGCCATTCACAGTATATCCGAAAATTTGCATAATGTATCAAATAGTGTGGTGAGTTTGACTGCACCTATAATGCATCACTGTTTCGATTTGACTGCTAAAAGGAACGTTTTTATAAACGTCAGCTGACGCTCACGCGAAGTCAGTGACACGTTTGGTGAATCTTTTAATAGAGTGAAGTTTCGGTTTTGTTTTTTTTTTTCATTACCAGGCTTCTGACCAACGGCAGTAACATACTTTCGAATAGATTTAGGGAATTAAAATGTTCAAAACAATGCAGTCAACGGCTGAAATTTACATTATATTTTTGACCGCTATTTGTACTCTTTTATATCTTAAAATATGAAAGTTGTAAACGAGGATTATTATCCCCGTATCAGAGGTGACCTTGCGCTAAATTCCATGGGGTACCTACTCTCATATCCTAACTATCACCCCGACCCTAATCATAACCGCAGCCCTAGACAGAATGAGCTTGGAATTAACGGAAAAGACCGCCCCATACCCTGCTGATATTAAGTTCATTGACGTCGGACCTCGATAGTTAAACTGCTTTTTCATGAAAGTCTAGCAAACAACTTTTGTTCGCAACCATTTTGACGAAGCAAAATTTTCCTTATAAACGTCTCACTCAAACACTAACGTGTAGTCATTCGCTCTTCTGTCTCCTTAATTTCCTTTCATAATTTCCAAACGAGGCGTTATAGGCCGGCAAATCTTTTTGTACCGTCAACCGTTGCCTTTATTTTGACACTTGCACGTGCGGAGGGTTGCAAAGTTGCGATTAATTGACTTTTGAATAAGACCGAATTTTGTAACTGTCATCAATTAAAAAGTACAACATAACAGACAGGTTCCTTCTTCCACTAATGTGGAATAATAATAATAATAATAATAATGTGGATATAATTAAGGTTTAACGAGAAAGATTTTGAACAGCAGATGTCCATTTCCGTCTCCAGCCGGTAATAAACCACACCCAAGTGTTGCCACATCCGAGATTAGAACCCTGACCTAGACGTTCATTGGAAAATTTATTTCAGCATTGGCTGATAATGTCAAGTAAACCACTTCCGCCCCCTAGCAGGCTCTAACAAGAGCTCCAAAGTGAAGAACCAAGACTTAAGATACACATTTGTTTCCTATCCTACCAGTTTAAGATAGGTCCTTGAGCGAATGAGGCGAAATCCTACCTTTAATTGATAAAGCATCTCGAAAAAAGATGACAGAATTCTGTAAATTAAATTAACTGTTAGACGTTTCAAATCATTGGGGGTACCGAAGTAACTGCTCCAGTCTGCTAGATCATGAAATCGATTTTGGTTACTGCCAATCAGCTGATCCAATTGTGAAAAACTTGGCACCATCGGTGGGATTTGAACCCATGACAGCAGGCTTCAGTGCAGCCAACCTGAGCTACGAGGCCCCACCGGGAGCCGTGTTGGCTAGAGCGTTGATCTCCTGCATATGAGTCCCACTGAGCTGACCTAGTTTTTCACAATTGGGTCAAATAAAATATTCAAATCTGCCCGACCCCCCTATTTATTGTTTATAGTAGTGGTACCTTTACGTGGGACTGAAAGGACTTGATGCTTACATAATTCGCGTGACTAACAAGATGACGCGTTGACGTAAGCGCAATTTCGAGTTTCAGGAGGTCATTGAGAAGAAGATGCGATCGCGAGAACAATGACACTGTTCGCCTGACGTTTATGATTCATGCTCGAAGTCTTTATCCAAAAAAGGCATCAGGTACGGGTACGCTGTACACAGGAAGTTTCAGCATTTATAAGATTCAGTCGCTACCCTACTGTATAGCTACGGCAATTAAAGGCTTCCCCTTTAACGAGAAGGGTTTTCCTCAACTAGGCTAAGTGCTTACTAGCCAGCATGCAAGTCATTAATTTCTGAAATTTCATCACCCGTGTTGGATTTTGGCGTGTTTGTGGCTTGACCACCTGGCTCACCGACATCGGCGTTAGAAAATGTGTTCACCTGCGCACTCCCTGAGTGGCTAATGACTTTAGCCAAACTAGATATCAGCAACGAATATGGGGTGGGAAGGACATTGTACTAGTTAAAGACTTGGGGCCCGTGAAGCATGGCTCAAGCATCTCGCGGCTCACGGATTTTCACCTCTCTTGAGAACTTCGGCCTCCTTGAACTTGAATGTGTGGTGGGTTCTCGTCGAATGAGCCATGACTTAAAAATTGACGCCATTTCTCCACCCTGCTTCCCCATATTCGGCATTTCGCGTCCGAAGAAGTCTTTTAGTTTCTCTGAGGCGTTTATTTTACCAGCACCTGCATCAGCTCCGATAAAAGACTCCAGACGTTTCTTGTCGTGTTATTGCGTCTTTTAGTCTCATTACCCGACGCCAATGGGCTGCTTACGGTCTGGGTGCGACTCCAACTCCAAATGCTGTGAGAAGGCGGCTGACGGCCGCCGAGACGTTGCGGAGGTACGGAATCACAGACCGAAAGTTGGGATTTCGGGTGCGACTTTGTCGTTCGTGTTGTTTGTGCATGCATCAGTTTATGACGTGAGATGCGACCAAGAAGTCCTTAGGGGTTATGAACTCGTATCCTGACAAGTATTGCACAGGTACTGGGCTGTGAGGGGGCGCTTAACAGGCTTTTCTGATTTATGAGTGTGCTTACTTTAGGTAGGCTCTTATTTAAGTGTCATTTCTCCTCCTAACATCTCAATTTGCCCTTCTCAAAAGTAACATAGAGTGCGTTTTCCTTATGGGCCTCAGAGATTTCCGCCTTGCATTCCGTCAAGTGGATGTTTTCCATACAAAAATCATGCTTTTCCTATCAAACCAGTTAAGTGTTCTATCAATCTTGAAAAACAACTAACAGTACTTCAATTTAAGGCTTGCTGTCAGATTGGCCCATCTTCCGGACAGTCATCTCAATGTGTCCATCCAAAGGGGAAGCTTCGGGAAATCAGCCTTTATGAGGCAGCAATCACCTGAGGAGTCCTGGAGTGAAAATAGCCTGAGGGACGAGTTCCCCTTTTCCTGTTCTCTTGCCGCTTAGGATTTCTATAGCCTTCCTCGGCAAATAAATGAACTGAAAGGGAGCAACCACACAGTTCCCATTGGGGCCTCATAGTGCAGGTGGTTAGAGCGGTGGCTGTATTCGAACCTTGCTCTTGCGTTCACGGGCTCGATTCCCACGAAGGCCACCGAGTTTTGCTTAAATGGGTCGAATGAAATAAAAATATAGTTGTTGCGCCTACTGTGAAGATGAATTTAAACTGCCTTCTGGGAACGAGTACGGCATGTCGATCGGAAACCTTAAGGTCTTGCAGATGATGATAATGATGATGATGCTGATGATGATGATGATGATGATGATGGTGAATAAGAAAAGACGAAGAAGAAGGTTGTTCGCTCACCGGAATCATGGCTTTAATCGTCTGCGCTTTCGAACTCTTACTGCAGTTCATCGTCCGAGGTAAAGGCAGCAACAAAAAAAGCTACAATTATAGGGAAAACGAGCCAATCAGACGCCAGCAATGCCAGTTCGGAGTTGACTGCCAGTGACAGATCGATAAATCGATTGATCGAGTTCTCATCAGATTTATCGATTGATATGGCACTGGCATACAGAGCCCTGCCCTGGTGCCCTCCTCATGCCTTCGATTAAGTTATTGTAGGCCTTCTCTGAGCACAGGGGCAGACGAAATATCGACTGGCTAGCCTTGGTGGGGACAGCCGTGGCCCGCACTTCCTTGAGTATGTCGTTCAAGGCTACCCATTGTTGTTCCATATTAAGAGCCAGCTGGTCTGAAATTTAATTGACTTTTTGACTAGGTGATTGTTTATAACGTTAAGAAAAGTCGTACCATAGAGTATCCCCGTCTTTTCGCAGTTGGCTGATTGACGTTGGAAGGAAACCTAGAGATCATTTAGGTAGTAGGCTCAGCTACACATTAGTAACAAATGCTTACTGATAAGTGATGGTGTGCTCCAAGGCATGGATGGGCCCGGTGTATTCTCACCATTCCTAGGCCGAAAAAATAATATTTTTAAAGGTCCTTACTGGCGTCGGCCAGCCAGCCAGTCTCCGTTCTGGCTCTTTTGGCCGGCGAATCAATTCTTTCTCATCTTCGGATGCCGAAGTGAGCTGGCGTGGATATCTAGATGGACATATGAATAGCATTGAAAACTTTCTTCCTTCCGCAGCCCCTTCCTAATTGAGTTCGCTCGGAGCTGGACAGGTCGTCAGTCTCTTCAGCCGTTTCGCCAAGTTTTGTGCCTTTTTTAGGGTAAGGTTGTCTTTCAGGACCCTCACAGCGTAAACTTTGGTGTTTGCAGGTTGCTGCAGGTTATTCTGCGAAAAATAGTCACGCTGCTTTGCTTTTTCTGGCCACATGACACAGTTCACATCCACGAACCATGCTTTGGCCACAACGGCCACGCTTTGGTCATTGATAAACTCAACAACGCAGTACATCTACATACACCACACGAACAAGGGATACAAGCGAATCATAATGGATTAAAATCTATTACAAACGTGTGTACGGAAAACTTTGGAAAAAAACGTGTGAACAAACAACTATGAACAAAAAAGTCAATGTTTTCGGAACTTGTGCAACAAGGGAATAAGAATAAAAGGACCATCGAGGTTCTAAGGGACATATTTAAAGATAATGTCAGAAAGGATTGCAATCAAAGGACTAATTTCCAAATTTGAGGCTTTAAACATGAAAAGGCTGGAAGAAGAAATGGATGTAGTAAAAATGTCACGGAAATCAACGAATAGATGGTACTGTATTCCAGTAGCCGAAACGGGTGTCAGTACGCACGGTCTGTCACCGATCAAGACCACGTTATCGGGCGCTTCAGTCGACAGCACGTACCCATTGTGGAAGATGGCAGGGGAGCTGCGGGGTAGCTGTACAGATTGTGGTACACCCTCATCGTTGTTCATCAGCATGGGGCATGTTGGCAACTCAGGCAGACGTCTTTCCGAAAATCACCTGTACACATGTGCGGCTACGTTGGTTGACCCCTTTATCGAATTACGGACGATTTTTAAAAAAAGGCTCAAAAGGAAAGGCCGAAAAATTATCCACCACTCCGAACCGTCCCACATCTTCGTTTAGATGAACTAAACTATCTCTGCAGAACTGTACAATATGGCAACATCTGAAATAAAGTTATTTAACAAAATGCTGGCAAAATCAAAACAGGTCCTCAGTAAAATTAGATGAGAAAAATATAAAATGCAAGGGAAAACTGTGAAAAATGCTGCAAAGGGTCGTTTTCCAGATAGGGTTTCAAAACTCCTTCCAAAACTCTAGAAAATCAAGTCTTCGACACTTGCGTGAAAATTATATCGGCAAGCACTGACTGCATTTTCCGATGAGCTCATTAAGTGTTGGAGAAAACCTCTTCACACTCAATCTCCACTGATGAAGTAACTTTCGCATTACACCCAAGCGCACCAAGTGTATGTAGTCTATTGGGAATCAACTAACCATTTCGATAAATAACTCCTCGAAAGGCGATATGCCTCTGTGGTGGAGTCCCTGCTTTCCTGATCGAAACGAACGCTCGTTCCGAAGACGCCCGCTGTATACAGGAAACGTCCTGCGGTTTCAATAGAAATTCCAACATGACAGCACCTAGATTGCTTTCCGTTACCTTAACCAAACGATGTACCTTTCGCATCCGTAGTACCTATTGTGGAATTTCACCTGTCTGACATATGAGCGAGCTGGTGAGTCGCATATGACACTGGATAATTGAGGCTTCATTAATTTCCCGATTTGTGGTACCCGTAGGCCAATTCCCAAAATTTATTTCAATTCGTCAATGCAATCTCTCGGAAAATCATCGAGCGGCTCCGACTTGCCGAACCCAGAGAACACACCTACCGCAAACGGCTGTTCAACTACCGGATATTTTACCCAAGTAAGGATTGGCCAGAGGCATAGTCCTGGTCCTTTAAACAACTTCATCCCATTGATGTGCCACTGGATGCCCATTTCAGGAATTTCAGTTGCTCGCCGGAGGTTCAGCTCATCCAGTTAACCACGTCCGAGGCCCAGGCGGACATAGCTCCGGTTCTTCAGGACCTTGTTAATGCAAGTACGTGGAGTACGCAGTAGCATTCTTGGGTCCTTTGGATCTTCTGGATGGTAAGGTCGGAGCATATCCAACAAAGCTTTAACAGTTGCTTGCGGCATGTTCATCTTCAGGCAGACGTCCTGCAAATCCGCAAGGAAATATCTGCCTTGAAATTCGCTCGGGGGTTCCGTCACCCCTATAGTTGCTGCATTCCAAGTCACACTAACAGTGCCTGAAAACCTAGCATTCGAAACTTCGGAAAAAAAGTTAAGGCATGTTAGGCTCTGTTGAGGGGTATAACGCTGACGACGAAGATGGCAAAGGACCGTCTGTTACTTTTCTCGCGGCATAATACGCCCGCTTTGCATGCCATATTCGCTTAAACACAGTGCCCAACTTGGTTCAATAATATTTCCGCTTCATGATAACTTTGCATGGACAACAGAACGTGATATATAAAGTATATAAGGGCATATTTAACATTCAGTGGAGTACCAAAATTACCGTTAATTTTCTACATTTAACTCGAGCAAAAGGAACTTTAAATGAAATTTAAAGGAACAAATTAGCAAATTATCTTATAAAACATCTCCTGGCCACTGGATTACCTACCTCAGTACCAACTGCTTTGCGACCAATAAGTAAATCTTACATATCACACAGAGAGGCTGGCACACGCTAAGCAGATAAATGCCCTCCAAATGACTGAACTAAACAAAGCATCCATAATCAGTTCATCACAGTCCCCACTAACTACGCTTGAACACTATTTTATCTTATACATATTGCCTATTTGAGTTTAACTTCAAACACCTTCTCAAGTCCTTGCAACATGCCTGACCATATTGGTAACTATGGCTTAAAATTCGACGGGGCCTGGCCCCCTCTGAGCCCCCTCTATTGAAGGGGCCATGTGCTGGTAGGGCACTTACCGACTAGCCGAAGTATCCAGAGTCCTTGTAATTTTACCAGAACCTTACCCTATCCACACAAATAGACATTTAACAAATCAATGAGTGTTTGCAAACTAACTGCATAGCTGTATTGACATGAGGTGAAAATAGTTAATGCATGGCTTTATGGGTTAATTTTAGATTGGCTCCCTAGTTAACCCTGACAACAATAACCCCGGATCAGTTCTTCAACCAGAAACATTTTTGGCAAGTTCAGTCAAGCCTTACCCAAATCTGGGCGTATTGTGTAAGCACTATCCCCATGCTAGGTAGGCAACCCAAAACCATTCTGGCATTGGTTGGATCGGAACTAGGGGGAGCATTGTGAAGGCTTATATTTCCAAGATCCTCCGGATACGCTACAACACTTTCTCGACGTACTTTTTCCGAAACTCAGGTGCTCCTATTTTCCTGATTGCTAAGTTGCATAAACTAGGCAGTGTGTTGACTATTAAATAACTCCTGACACATTTCCGCGGATCGGAAGTGCACAGTAGCAAGAGGTCCCTGTTGTCCGACGTAGGCGAACGGTCGAACCCCAGCATTTGGCTCAGATAGCCTAGATTTGCACTGCTGTACAGAGAATATGAAGAATTTTCTAGGTGCGATGATCGACAACGCTAAGATTCCCAACTAAAAAATAAAAAAAACAGGGTTTGGACAAAATTCACAGGAGCTTGAGAGAGAAAAGGCAGCTCAGCTGGCGCAGGCAGCAAGTGCTCTCGCCAAAAGTGTGTTGGCCGTTTCGTCGGTAAACACCGGCGTGAATCGCATGCGCTCGAGTTTCATCCACTTGCAGTTAATCGATGAACGCGAAAATATCGATCGGTGTCACAGTGTCGGCGTGTTAGAGACTTGCAAGCAGTGGCTGACAGGCGTGCTAGGCGACATCGTTAAGCGGTTGTGCTGACAACAGCGAGGGCGGACCGTCGTAGAATCTGCGAGCAAGGTTGCTAGTTAGTCTTTCGGTCTCC
Organism: Schistocephalus solidus; assembly: GCA_017591395.1. Lineage (NCBI taxonomy): Eukaryota > Metazoa > Platyhelminthes > Cestoda > Diphyllobothriidea > Diphyllobothriidae > Schistocephalus > Schistocephalus solidus. The sequence goes on along the minus strand of WEDG01002460.1, from coordinate 15,592 downwards.
TGCAGGAAACGCAGGCTGCAATCGTTAAATGGGGCTTCCAATAAAAAAAAGATGCACATAGGCAGAAATGTCCTCGTTATAGGTGCGGACAGTGATGTAAACTTGCCTCCACCGCATCGCAAGTTTGCTTTCCACTCTGTGTTAGCACACTCGACTACAGAGATGCCACCAAAAGGAGTGCATTTCGAGAGCGTTTGTTTTGCTCATATTTTCTATGACTGCATAAAAATAATTTATCAAGGAGTGAAGAGTAGGCCATTTTTGACAACTAAGCGTTTCGTCGATATTCTGCCGTTGTAGTAAACACCTGCGAGTGGCCGGGTCCACCAATTGGTCCCCCAAGGTTTGAGTGTGCTTTCTGATCAATATTCCAACTTTGGTTCAGAAATCTTCGTTTTTATTGCTCTTTATATTTACTTTATTTTTATTTAAAAACTTAATTAGGGAATTCTATAATACTTGCTACTAAGGAGCATTATCAAATCTACTCAAATATTGGCGAAATTCTGGCTTTTAGTGGAAAGTCTTCCGAGATATTTTCGCTAATCAGATCGAACCAAAAACAACTAATTTAATGCTTACCTATCATTGATTTCTTACGCTTGTGAAGATGTTATTTTTAATCGATAAATAGTGCGAAAGTAAATTTTGCATTCTCTAGAAGCTGATACGTCAAGAGTATTCATATTTTATTTTCATTTGGAGATGCTCACATGAGTATACGGGAACGCTTCTATCCGTAGATTTGTTTAAGACACTTAAATATTTCTTCGTCCGATTCAGATGTAAAATCAAATAGTATTGGCCGTTAGATCATCGCTTGAGATGTGAACTGCAAATCAATAATAAACAATCTTTAAAAAAGATGTGATTACAAGTTAGAAGTCTTAGTCAGAAAGTTAGCCATGTTCGAAATTCCCACGAATTGATCAGTATTTTGGTTCCAAAATATTATCAGCATTCAAATCAAACTACAGAAGGCGTAATGCCTCCCTCCAGGTGGATAAAAATAAAATAAATCATGCACTTTTATTCACAAAAAGATTCGACTTTATACGATGGTAAAAAATAATTGGGAAATACACACTATGCCGACAGTTATCGCTTCCCACAATAAACAATTTTCCAGAGGCTAGGAACCAGGCTATTTTGATTTTAAAAAATCCGCAAGAACGTATCGCCAGTTGGGCAAGATACGGGAATAGAAACCCCACGAATCCGGGGTCTTGCGCTAAGTTTCAGAAAGATAAGGTTTAAGTATAGCGTATATAACATTCATACTACTTGTTGTACTACTTGTTTTTTGAATGGGGATTATGTGGTTTTTCCACAGTGGTTTGGGGTTGGGGACAACATTATGATACGAGAATATTTACCAATCTTGTAATTTTGCACGGAACCGTCTGTGTTATCAGAGGTTGCTTCTATTTTCGTGTCTCACCATTGGTTGTTTCCTTGTTTTCTTAATATTTATATTCAAATTTTTAACTCGCCTACCACTCATTGTTTCATCACACAGCGGCAGAAACATTGGTGAAAAACGTATCTGGGCTTTAAGCTAGTACCTATGTCGGAAGTACGGTATAAATTCTTTGCCCTATAAGATTTATACTACTTGTAGTACTACTCTTTTGTAGAATGGGCATTACGTGGTTAGTACAGAGTTGCTGATTGTCTTCGACCAAAAGGTTCATAGAAATTTCGGGTCTGACCCTAAAAAGTCATGTCCAAATTACCTGACTGCATTTCCTGCACTTAATAATTTCAGAAATTATTTCCTTGATTATTCTCTGGAGTCTATATACCAGAAACCGCATAGAAACGCTGGGGGACCCATTGAGGAGCCGAACCCCTCGTTGCTGTGTCACGCAGCAGCAGAAACATCGCCGAAACACGTGTCTGGGCTTTTAGCTCGTACCTTTGTCGGAAGTACGGTATAACGTCTTTGCCACATAAGATTAATACTACTTGTAGTTCTTCTTGTTTGTAGAATGGGCATTACGTGGTTATTCCACAGTGGTTGATTGTCTTCGACCCAAATGTTCATTGAAATTTCGGGTCTGACCCTAAAAAGTCATGTCCGAATCACCTGACTCCATGTCCTGCACTTAATAATTTCAGAAATTATTTCCTTGATTATTCTCTGGAGTCTATATACCAGAAACCGCATAGAAACGCTGGGGGACCCATTGAGGAGCCGAACCCCTCGTTGCTGTGTCACGCAGCAGCAGAAACATCGCCGAAACACGTGTCTGGGTTTTTAGCTAGTACCTATGTCGGAAGTCCGGTTACACGTCTTTGCCCTATGATATTCATACAATTTGCAGGATTACTTGTTTGTAGAGTAGGCATTAGCTGGTTACTCTACAGTGGTTGATTGCCATCGTCCGAAATGGTCATTGAAATTTCGGGTCTGACCCTAAAAGGTCATGTCCGAATCATCTGACTCCATGTCCTGCACTTAATAATTACAGCAATTATTTACCCTCTGGGGAACCCACAGAGGAGCCGAATCCTCGTTGCTGCCTCACGCAGCAGCAGAAACATCGCTAAAAATGTGTTTGGGCTTTTAACTAGTACTGACGTCATTAGTACGGTATAAAGTCTTTACCATATATACTTGCAGTAGTACTTGTTAGTAGAATGGGCATTAGGTGGTTATTCCACAGTGGTTGATTGTCTTCGACCCAAATGTTCATTGAAATTTTGGGTCGGACCCTAAAAAGTCATGTACGGATTAACTGACTGCTTGAACTGCTCTTAATAATTTCAGAAATTATTTCCCCGATTATTCTCTGGAGTCCATATACCAGAAACCGCATATAGAACGCTGGGGACATATTGAGGAACAGAAACCCTCGTTACTGCCTCACATAGCAGCAGAAACATTAATGGCACACGTGTCTGGGCTTTGAGCTAGTTCCTATTTCCGAAATACGTTATAACGTCTTCTATTGATGATTCATACTACTTGTAGTACTACTTGTTAGTAGAATGGGCATTACGTAGTTGTTCCACAGTGGTTGATTGTCTTTGACCAGATATTCATTTAAATTAGGGGTCTGACCCTAAAAGTTCATTTTCGATCAGCTGACACCATTTCCTACACTTTCTATTTTCAGAAATTATTGCTTCGAATATTCCCTGGAGTCCATATATATATATAATAAGGGGGGTGATAAGGGAAAAGAGTAGCTCTGACTGAAAGTAGGTCCTTTTGCACGGTCTTGCACTATGTTGGGCAGTTCGTGCTTGATATCGTGACCCGTCTGTCTTCCTTCCCAATTCTGTGGCCCTGGTTAGCGTAGGAGACAGATTGTCCGTAGAATACCTTAATGTATACCAACATGTTCAGCGGGTGTTTTATGGCTGGACGTCTGCGTCCAAACGTCCCTTCGATTCTTGTTGGTTCCCAGTACATTCTTAGCAGCGGTTTCACTTAGTCCCCTTAAACGCAGACAAGGTGGTGTCACTTGTTCTGCCCGGGATCTTCTCGGTAGATCAGTGGGGCATGTCCAAGTCTGAAACTTTACTGGCGTTTGATACTACGTTATTTGCAGGTAACGACGGGTTTTTTTCCTAGAGTAAGAGCGGTTCTAATATCAACCTTGTTGACGTTTATGGCCGGCCTAACATCTTTGTTGTCTGTATAATTTGCAGTTTACAACACTGTGAGCCGCAGAAGGTAGTTGAAAATTCTTTGAGCTACCACGTTACGCCAATATCGCTTTTTGGAAATAACCACCATAGCCCGTCTCTCTTTGGACAAAACTTCCGGGATGTGCATGTGGAATCTCAAATAAAGTGACCTGTAACTTCTACTGTTTGGCTAGTGGAAGAGCTCTTTGTTCAGGATAGATACCAGCGTCATCCGGACTCCCCGGTGCTAAGCTGCAAAGCTGACAGTTCTGTGTACATCGGGACTCAGATTGCGAAACACCTGTTTATGTACCCATGCCCAGTACACGATCTTCTTTTCTGCCATATGGTAGTTCGAACTCAGAAACAGGCCGCGATGTAATTCCGGAAGACTATGGGGCGTTATGGTGCCATCGGTGCACGAAACACATATTTGTGGAATGTAGGTCAATGTCATTGAGGAAGGGAAACCTGAGCTGTCTGGTGGACGACAGTAGCTCCATGGCCCCTACACAGGATATGAGAATAGATACTGTTCCGCTCACGTAAAATAGGTAGCTTTGCAATAAATGTCAGGAAGGTTAAATACACCCGTGTCTTAACGCCCACAGTAACCCTAAACTGACACCGAAATCTTAACTCTAGTCATACTCTAAACCTAAATCCTACAGTTAACATGGTAATTACCTTAATGCTTAGCCTTATCGTGACCCTAATCCCAACTCTACCCTTAAGCTCCAACTTAAACCCTAAACTTAAACCTATCTTTTACCTTAATCCTAAACATAATCACCCCGAAACTCACATTTATTGTGGGCGGTGGCCATAAAAAAAGCATCCTTACTGATTACAGGTGTCGCATTTGGTTCTGTTTGAGTCTTATCGCTGAACGGGTACATCGCACATCCCTCTTTACCGCATATTCTTAAGAGGGAGCACTCGGCAAGCCAAGTGCACCTTTCTTCATCCAGACAGAAGTCTTTATATGGCTGCTGGTATGCGTCATCTGGGTATGTGGGTAGTTCTTGTGTGCGAAATGTCATTGAAAGGCTGACGGGCCCAAGTCCCGGTAGTTTCTTTGCAGCTACCTAACCACCGGAGGAGTGTACAGTCATCATCTGGCACTTGGAATACGTTATTTACCGAACTGACAGTCAAACAAAGATGAAGAAATGGGCAGCGGGGAGGAGGCCACGTCGAGGAAGTGATCACCCCCCTGGCGCCCGAACTGCAAAAAGGAACAGTCCGAATAGGATTGTGCGTAAGCAACGAACTGTTTGTAACCAAATGCTGGATGCAGCAGATGTACGCGGTTCCAAAGCTGAAGCAGAGACTTCTTTTGGGGTTAAACAGACGGTGGCAAAAGGGGAAACATTAACTGAACATCGCAGACTGTGAAGGGTTGATTAAAATTACTAATTGTGATAAGTGCATAAGCAGCCTTGAAGGTGGTAACAAAGTAAATGTTCCGGTCAGTTTTTACATCAACGTCACTTTGCCAAGACGTAGGCAGGAGTCATTAAACGACTCGCAATTTTTTCTGCTGTTTGATGCTTCAGCCATTACATTTTCTGTTGCGAGGCCCGAAAACAGACAACGTTTGCCTCAATCACGCAAAAACCTGAGGTATATATAGAAGAAGACTACCGGTCGCCGTTTCATAATAGCTCCCTCTATTCTTCATATTTTTTTCTCAATGCTTTACTTGTCCTTGAGTACTTATGGTAAAAATACTCTGACATCTGAACACCGGAAGGTTTGAAGATTTACCCGCTGTGGTTCCTCAGCCTGCCACTTAGGAGAAAACCCATCATCCGCAATGAGGCATCGCACTTTTAGTGGTTGAAATTGATAACTGCTTACGCAACATCTGGCGAACTCTCACTTCCGAAGCTCACCGTACTCCGATAGTGAGGCGGAGTTTAGAGAACTACAGCCACGCGCGGAGTAGGACGAGAGCATTGACCAAAAGATCTGATTTTCCGCCAAGGCGTGCCACACAGGCACGCCTAGGCACAAAATTCACGCCATGCCAACCACCTGTGTTCGATCCCAGCACCAGATGATCGAGAGGAAATACAATCTGAGTTTAACTCTGCGGAGTACATCCCCACGGCACAAAAGGAAATTTCGCATTAAAAAAATCGAGGCCCGCCTGAAGTTACCAACTGACTGGGCAACTCGATTCTCCGGCCCAATAGCACTCTATCACTGTGACCGCTGTGACACTCGCACTCACATATTAGACTATTACATGAAAACCTGATATGCTTTAAGAGTGCGGCGCACGTAGACGGGATGTTTGAAGTTTTCGGTCGTTGCACCAGTTTGCTATCACTGTAAGCTATCACGGTGCGCTTAACGCCGTGGCTTGGATGGTTGCCGACCGACAATTATATTAAGACCTCACAGTCAGTCCAATGTGTGTTGTGCGGAGTGGCTGACTGGTGGTCTGAAAGTCAGGCTGCGATGGCTCCTTCTTAATTTGACCTCTGGCTATCTCCCACATGTAAGATGTGGGCCATTCAACCCCCCTGTTGTGTGAAATTCTGGTGCTTATGTTTGGGGTGCGAGGTCATGTACGTAGTACACGTAGACGAGGTCACCAGCAGCTGCGCCCACTTCCGCAACAGACAACTGACCGGTTCGGACAGTGATCTGATTTTGGGGGTGGGGGAGAGAGCTAGGTCGACGGCTCAGCACATTTTCCTCACTATAAACAATCTGACGCGCTTAAAACTATCCCAATGCGCTAAAAGCCGTGGCTTGGAAGGTTGCCAACTGATGGGATAACTCCGACCGCTCAGTATGTGTATTTTTCGGAGTGGCTGACTGGCGGACTGAGAATCAAGCTGCAATGGCTCCTTCTTAATGTGGCCTTTATGGCACTCCCACTCCGTGGGATCCGAGCCAGGTGTGGTGGCACGCCCAGGGGCGGCTCCGGCTGCACCAGCCACCTGCGCCCTCTCCCACTTCCGGTCTTCTTGACACCAGGCTCAGATGGGGGGAGATTGCGGTACCTGCAGCGCATTATTGTACCATCATGTCGATTAATTTAGAGTGACCAAACGCGATTTACTTTGTGGCGCTGAAACGAGGAACGACTAATTTCCCCCCACCGAGTCCAGTGTGCTGAGCAACTATCGTACGTTCGGGATGTAACATAAACGGATAGCAAAAGGGGACACGTGATTACGCATTGAAACATTAGCATTTGGATGCCGAGAAAATGAGTGCTTTTGCTTCACAGCACGACTGAAATGTTACATGGGACAGAATGACGCCGCCTTCCACGGGAGGACCTTTTGTGACTAGCGGTGCAATGTGACCGGAGTAGCTGATAGGAATTGATGAATGTAAAAATAGTCAAAACCTTCACTCCTTGACAGAATGACGTCGCCAATCTTCGTCAAACTTGGGGATGTAACGCTTGAAGCGCTCACCATGCGCTAAAAGCCATGGCTTGGAAGGCCGCCAACTGACGGGATAACTCGGACCGCGTGGTCAGCCCAATGTGTGTGTTTTGTGTGGAGGGACTGACTGGCAGACTGAGAGTAAGGTTGCACTGGCTCCTTCTTCATGTGACCTTTCTGGCATTCCCATTCAGTTGGGATACGAATCACCCCTCCCTTGTGTTGTTGTGTTCTTATTGGTGTTTGACCACAGTGCGTGCGCCTGCACCCTCTTCCATCTCCGGGCTTCTTGATTCTGTCTTGACACCGGGCCCAGGTTGGGGAAGTGGAATAGAGAGTGAGGTAGATGCAGTGCAAGTCTACTCTCACCATAATCCAGCGCATGTTACCATCCCTACACCACCCTGATATGGAGCACACGGGTGCCATCGTCGAAATCAACGGTTAAATTATCGTGTGTGTAAGTGCAATTTTATGGATTCTAGCACCTTTAGAGTCTGATATGAAGACATGCCTCGAACGTCTGAGTAAACATTCACTGTGGCGTGAACATATAAGGAGCTGATCCGTGGAGACAGAATGGAACAATCGGTTCAAGCCCCAACCTAAACTGGTTCCATCTGGTGAATGAGCTGGGCAGGCGGAGTGAACGATAAAAAAAAGGTCGAAAATATGCATATGATGGCTATTTTCATCCCAAATTATCTGGATCATTCCTTAAAACCCCGCTTAAAGTGGCCTTGTCTTCGATGCGGTAAACATAGCAGCGAATGTTTCCTAACATCAGGAAAAAATCCACCACAAAGCCGTCAGACGCACTAGTTTTTAGAATTATTTTGACGAAGAATAAAATAAGTCCTCCAAGATTACCAGTTAGTGTGGATGCAGATAATCTACTACGTTCCAACGTTTCCCTATAACTGTACTGGCCTGGAGAGAAGTTATCGAAAGCAACGCATATACTCGCCAAGTCGTCTTTTGAAGCAAATGATCTGTCGTCGTCAACTTAGGTTAAGCAAACAGGTCATGAATTAACATCGCGTTTACAAGAGCTGAAAGTGGAAGTGAGGCGTGAGTGTCAGTCCTTGTATCTCGTGAGGAAAGGGAAGGAAACGTTTGACTCTGTTGAGGGTGCTGACAGTTGCCGGCAGCGTATAAAAAGTGTCCAGAAGTTGCCGGCAAGAACTTTATTCGTCTGACGTTATGGATTTATGCTCGAACCCATCATCCAAGGCAGCATGAGATGCAAATAATTCAAACATTTTTTTCTGCGGTATTTAGGGGACGCAGTCGTTCTGCTACCCTACACATAACAACGCTATCACCGCTCATCTTATGCAAAGGTTCTTGCCCTTGATGAATGACACTTGCGGCGGTAATCATCTCAATTAACTGCCTCTCATAAATACTGGAACAATATTTGCAGGAATTACTCTATCGGATGCCGTCTCTGATGAAATGTCAGAGCATGCATTCGAAATGTCCGAAAAACGAAATTGAAGCGACGGCGTCTACTTAATTTCCTCTGATGAGTTTCAGGAGATGAAATATTCAGATGCTATACCGTTTTCGCGGCGTGTTCTATTGGTCGTCTTCCTTCTAGGCGGTACTTAGTCGCACAACTCCAATAAGAATATACCTATTTAAAACGAAGCTTGCTAAAGATGAACTCTTGGTACATTTTTTATTAGGTATTCTAGCGCGGGTCCGAACATTCAGAAAAGCAAACTGACTTCGGTCGATCCAACATCTTAGTTCAGATATATATCCTCTAGTTAACTTCCTAAGACCATCTGTTACATATTAGCTGAGCATTATTCTTTCCTAATTTTCAGAATTCTTGTGGGAACACTTACTCATTGCAGCTACCGCGACGCCGGGAAACTGAGCTGGATAAAAAACTTATTGCTGTTCCAGCTGTTTCGACAATCAGTGATGAAATAAAACAAAATCAGGTGAAAACCGAGTCTCAGGGCTTGGCTCACGTAAAATCGGAACGTGTCAAGCGACCCATGAACGCCTTCATGGTATGGTCTCGCAGTCAACGACGTCAAATGGGCCTGGAAAATCCAAAAATGCACAACTCAGAGATCAGCAAGCGCCTTGGTTCCATGTGGAAGGCCCTATCAGAGGTGGAGAAGCAGCCGTTTGTAGAAGAGGCGTGCAAACTCAGGGCCCGCCACATGGAAGACTACCCCGACTACAAGTACCGTCCCCGCAGGAAGCAGAAGCAGCAACAGCAACATCACACTCTACCCTCTGGCAAGTCCCACATGTCTTCAACCACCCGTCCCACGTTGCCGAAAGTTACCGTTAAGTCCAGGTTTCCGAAACTGCCCTCATCCTCCGTGTCACCACCGGGTGAGGCTGACATGGAGATGCCCTCCTTCCCGCCCACGGTGCTCTCTTTTGCCCCTCAGTCCTACACCGGTTATCCCCTGGAAGGCCAACCCTTTCCCTTCGATGAGCTACCACACACAATGATGCACTTTTCTTCTCCTCATATGTTTTCCCCAATACGACAGTGAACAGTTTAACCCTCATGCTGGCGGGAGCATCGCGAACAATTGTGGTAGCGAGGGAGAGGGGCTTAGCGGCCCCGTGATCGGAGCTGGTGCCTTTGAGGTATTTACTTCTCAAGGCGAGGACGCAACCTCCCTGAGCATGCGATTTCCCGCAACACTGCAGACAGCAGTTTGTCCTATGCATTCCTTGTCCCCCTTTGCTCCCACAACCTGCTACGAGGTAAGCAGCACTTCTTCCAGTCTCGCCGAGTATCGGGCCTTCCCTGCGAGCAGTGCTCGGCTGTCCTACAGTTCAGCCACTGGAATGGACTCACTTCCCTCTCTGCTCTTTGATTATGCCTACCCGGAGACCACACGACCTAGCACTACTCCAGGAGATCTCTTTGCTTCCGTTGAACCCCAGCACCCCCGGGGTACAGTGGAGGCTAGTCTACAGGATAGCCCACAGTTCAGTCATGCCAAGAGCAGACTAGGCCTGCAGGGCAGTTCCGAGTTGCGCTTTGCCCTCGAGAACCCCACAAACCTTCTGCAGCAGCCGCATCCGCGGGCTGCAACAGACAGCGAGACGGCGAATCTCCCAACTTCTACCTTTCCCATGATGCTGCCCGCAAGCGAGGGAGACACGCACGCAGCCTATTGCCACTGGGCAAGCCAGTGGGTGGATACTACCAACCCCTATGAGGCTATTGCCTCGAGCGCATGCAGCGACAGTAGTGAAGCAATGCTGAACAGCCTGTCCTCCTTTCCGAGCTACTATGATTTCCATACACGGCAGTTTGAGAGTTCAGGGCCAGTCGAGCGTGATGACTTCATGCAGCCTGCTCCAAGTAGGTGTGGGGGGTCCCGTCAGTGCTGTCCCGAGGAGGACCATCTCCCCTTCGACAACAAGGACACTCATGATCTGACCGACAAGCCTTCTGCTGGACCGCAGCTTTCCAGCCTTTGCTCTACCGGTGTCCTGAATGAGGCCATGGAGGAGCAGCGGTCTGTGGAGCTGGAGGAGGTGGCCTACAAGTCGTTAGAGGCTGCAGCTCTTCCCTCTATGAGCCATATGGCGTCCAGCCTTCGACTGGGCTCTCGGAGTAACCAGGACTGTGTCCATCAACTACAGCCGCCGCCGCCGCCGCCGCCGTCCCAGAACGAACAGATGCACTGCCAGAAGTCCTTCTACATCTGCACGCCGACGCACCACTCGGCCGAACAGGACATGCTGCTGCAGACCTTCCTCGCCGATCCTCCGCCTCCTCCCCAGACGGGTCTGTCCTCTGACGGCGGGACCTTCTGCTGCCCCATGGCTCAGACGTTCCCGCCAGTCGATACAGGACTCCTTGTCTGACTCCTCCCACCCGGAAAGAACTTCGGCACCCATCTCTCCACGTCCGCGTTCCACGACCTTAGATTCCACTCCTTCACGCTCCCTTCTGCTCTTGTATGCCATGAAAAAAACGACGATGAGGATTCCTTATTGTACATATGGCGCAACCAATGCGTCCCACACCGGAAGAAAACACAGAAAAGAGTTTTCTGCGTTTATAAGGCTAAATCACTTGCTCATAAAGATAAATCTTTAGTTATTTCCATTGGCAGGCAAATGCCATGCGCCTGGCATTCTGTACCGTCACTAAACTTGGGGAGAAACACGTGCAGGAGTCCCTCAGGCATTGAGACCTTCGCAACATCTACTGCGCAAGCACCTGTATAGAATGACTGAAAGTGGGCGTGAATGCACTCCCACAGCTACCTTTTTAGTGGATATTACTGGTTTTGTATGAGGCAGCTGCGGGATGTTTAGTTTGTAAGCGGCTTCTGAATGGTTTACAATGTGGTTTCTCCTATATGAACACCTGATCCCTGATACATTTTCTAATGATTAAGGGTATGGCAAATCTTCCTCTTTCCCCATGGGTTTCATAGTTTGTCCTTGGCTGCCACGCAACCTTTCATTGTCTGGTTACACCTAAGAATAATGACCCTGGATATGCGAATGAGGCAGCAAGTTACAGAACGCTCCAGCTTGCTCGAGAACGGCTGAACGCACGGCTGGTGAAGAAGAAGGGACTGCATGTTCAGTAAACCACAGCAGTATGGAAATGGTCAGTAAGCAACAGACTTTCACTATGAGTAAGGTTATCGATTTCGCAGATCCGAAGGTATGTAACCAAACCCCGCTCCCCCCCCCCAAGCCGGTACATTAGCCTTCGTGTACTAAAACCGGGTTTCAGTTGAAGTTGAATATATCGTCGCTGGAGAGAATGTTGTCACAAGTTTTCACGCTAGACAAAACCGTGACAGCGTGGTGGTGGACTCTAGGCGTGTATCTTGCGTGGGATAGTATAAGCAAATGTGTGGAGACTCAATGTTCTCAGTTCCTGCCTGGAATACACTGGCCGCCTAAAAGCAGTAAAACTGAATAATTCTGGGATGTTGTCTTATGTGAAGAGTGAGTGATTCGAGCAGGAGTCTGAACCGTCAAGCGAAGAAAGTTCCTGTTTCAGCGACCGTGAAGACACACCGAATTTGGCTCACAACACGCGTTTATCAGGCTGCGCAAAGATCACTCAAACCCATCAATAATTATATGCTTTCGTGTGGTGGCACGCCTTAACAGCAAACCTCTACTCCATTCCAGTCACCGCGTCGAATCGCATCAACAGGCTCAAAGAGTAAACCGGTAAATAGGGGAGAAGGGAAATGAGACCGATACTCGGGAACCGAGCCCACTCCAGATCAGCCTACTCTATGACGACCCGCCTAAAGTCGTGATTGGGAAGACTGCTCACTTACGAGCTACTCATTACTTCTCAAGACTGATAGCTAGGCGTGAATTCCGGCCGCAACTAACTCTTCTCAGTCTGACCTTTATGGTAATCTCACGAATATAAGAACTGAGCTACCCTTACAGTAGTCCGGTGCATGAAGTGGGGACCAGAGCGTGTCTCCAGCTTTTTTGAAGAGTTTCCAATCAATGCACACGCTCCTACCTCCGTTCGTTATGCTATTGACTTGCCATCAAGGCAAGATGTTTGAAAGAAGAGAGTGAGTGAGTGAAAAAGATTTAGCGCAACTCCAGCTCGTTGTAAACCAATACCCACACAAATCCTCCGTCCTGTTGATAAGAGTGAACAAGCGGGTTCGAGGAAGCAGTTCAGAAGGAGTAGATGCGATCGCTGGAACCCAAGTGAGCGAGAATCTGCAATTTCAGGTCAATAAATTCCTTGTTCCAGTGATCACATCTCCTGCTTCTCCTCCTCCTCCTCCTCATCAGCAGGGCTCTGTCCATTCTATGGAGCACGGAGTAGAAATCGTTACTAGTGATTGTCGCACTGTTGTAGTATCCCAGTGCTAATGCGTGGCGATTTATAACAGTGGCACTGGAAGGGGAAAGGGATGAAGTTAGACTAGACTTACCCGTGATTGCTCTGTAGCTAATACTGCGTGTTGAGTTATAGGCATTGAGAGCTTTGAAGGCACCGTCGACTACAGTGCACCCGACAACAAGCCCTTATCACTATGGGTCCCTTACTCTGCCTAATTTATCAGCGCATTTTGGGCGTCGGCTACCATTTGATAATCCAAAGGGGCATGTCTGAGTGGCTTCGGTCATTGGCTTATCTTCTGAGAACAAAACATTTTGCTGCTTAAGCACTGTGCAAGATGGAATGTGCAGTTTCGATCGGAGACGAAGAATGCGTTTCGCGATCACCAACAGGGCTAGCAGGCAAACTTTTCGATAGTGTTCAAAAACTACGTAAAATTGCAAATTCAAAAAAGACGAGGGAAAGGGGTGAATAATGGCTCAATTCCTAAAGGTAAATAAACCGTTCAGAATAAAATCAGATGCAAAAGAACGATGTTGGGTGTCTGCGGAGAGCAACTTGGTTATCTGAGATACTTTGAGGCCTTCGCTTAAAATAAAGTTCTTTTGAAAATTTTTGCCAGTGTTTTGTAAAAAATGAAAACGTTTTCGGTATGTGTTTACTGAGGGCCAGCCGTCAGACTGTATATTGTAGTATGGGTCTATCTGGAGAGGGAGTGAGATCACCGTTTAAAAATTTGGGTGCAATACGAAAATCATAAGCATAAGCCTGCCATTTTCTGTGCACGAGAGAGAGGTAAGCATTATTTTGAAAGTAAAATCCCAAAATTTTCAGAAAAAAGTCCTCCATTCACCGGGAATTGGGCACACAAATCATTTAACACCGGAAGATCACAAAGGAATGACCGAAGACTTTAACTATTAACATCATGAAGAGTTGTCTTTGAATGAGTCGCAAAATGTAGGTCAAATTGAACTTCCTTCAAAACGGTGCCAGGGTCGTGCGCTGATGACCCCATTATTGTGGTTTGAATAAACAACTAGGACTAAAAATCAGTATATACTGGGCGAAATAGGTCAACAGATGTACACATAAGAAGATTAACATGCGAGTGGATAGCCGCAACAATGGCGACTGCCTATCAAAAGCCCGCCAGTTTACATGCTCTGGGTGATGCGTTCTCCTCCCGACAACGTTGGAGATCGGTTATTTTTCAGAAAGTTTGTTGCTTGTTTCCCACAAAAAGAATCGTATCGCTGTTGCAATGGACCTAAAATTGAGTTAACCTTACTATCAGCATGTTTTATTTGGGTTGCGTTAATTCTGTGAGTCCTTGCAAATGCCGCATACAGCTGTGGCAAACTTCAACTGTTGTGTCGGTCCAAGAGAGTCAGTACGACAAATCTCATCAACAGTGCGTTGAAAAGTTTAAACAGTCTGTTAGTGTGTGGGAGAAGGCTAGGCGAAAGAGTAAATCCAGCTTCGAAATAACCCCTTTTGAACCATCCCTACCGCCATGCGTCAAAAGTGGTGACATGAAAGCTTCAAAACATGACATTCTCATCCTTTGACCAGCTGAGCAAATTGCCGTGGCATCTCTTCAATTTGGTTTATATTGCACTTGTCGCTAGTGGGAAGTTCAAGACTTTGTTTGAGGTAAGTGAGGGAGGTGTTTAACCAATACGCTTCACAAGAGGCAAATGTATACAATGGATTCTCCATCTCATGAAAGATCATATGACTTTCTGAAGGGTGTTTCCAATTCGAACAAATTACTCAGTTTGGATTGTAACGTTGATTATCGTACAACTTAACCCCAAAATCTTTCAGTCACGCCAGGATGTTGGCTTTTGAACGAGCTCCTCTCTGTCCGCCTGAAAAAAAACATACGCTATAGAACAGCTACTTAAGTAGTATGCATTTACTCGTTGGTTTTCGCTACCGTTATAAATTCAAATATATTTTATAAAAAATGCAGAAACATCTTTCAGTCACGCCAGGATGTTGGCTTTTGAACGAGCTCCTCTCTGTCCGCCTGGACAAAAAAACATACGCTATAGAACAGCTACTTAAGTAGTATGCATTTTCTCGTTGATTTTCGCTACCGTTATAAATTCAAATATATTTTATAAAAAATGCAGAAAAATATTCCTCTCTATACTCGTTTGATAGCAATTTACATCTTAAAATTTTATACTTTAAGACATTGTATCTTTGGGTTTTGAAAATGTTTCTAATTATGAGTTTTTTAAGATCGACAAATGATCACTCATAATACATCTCATCGTCAATATATTTATTTTGACCAGGAAGTATACAATATGATCCACATTCATTGTGAAATTTTATGAGAATTATGTGATCTTTTCCCCATAGCGTAAAAAATGTTTGATTTTCTTTACACAGAATGTACACAATAAATAGTTCGGTAACCTTGAATGGAAGTGTAACGGCCGGTGCGTCTCAAAACTATTAAGCAAGGTGTAAACTTTTTTCAAAAATCGAATGATACCCTAAATTATAATATAGAATTTGAAGAAGGTGTAATTTTTTACTAAATGAATACCAAGCGGAATATTTTTGTTTTGCATAAAATATCTTTGAATTTATAAGGACAACGAAAAGTAATGAACAAAATACATATAACCTATGTAGCTATTTTTGCAGACTATGTTTTTGTAGGTGTTTAGAAAGTAGG